>VUYV01000354.1:231657-284815 GCA_008711295.1 Anarhynchus alexandrinus | reverse complement strand
ACCGGCGGGGCCGCGGCGGGCGGCGGGGCGGGCTGGGGACCACAGCGGGGCCCGGCGGGGGGGCACAGCCCCGGAGCCCACCGCCGGGGTGCAGGAGCATTCTGTTCTGTGGCAGCAAACCCAGTAATCCGGATTTCGAGAGAGAAAAGAGATCCTCCTCCCCGCTAAGGTGGGTACCAACGGAGCCGGGGAGGAGGAGGAGGAGTTTGGATGTAACCCCATACTCCCGAAACCGAAGTAATGCGGCTGATCTGGTTCTGCTTTAAGATCTCCAGACCCGTTTTTGTTAAACACACGGAAATCTCGGTGCTGGAATGACCTGATTTTGTTCCCTTCACCCCAAAACTGTAATATCCAAAGAGACACCACCTGTTGCCGTTCCCTGCTGACCAGCAAATCCCTGCCCTGTCACATCCCAGTTCAAGAGATCTCTGACACCTGGTTCCCACCAGACCAAGTATACTCTTTTTTTTTTTTTTTGAGACAACCTTTAATTTCTCCTTCATAAATACCAGACCCAACAGAGCTGCTGTTCATCATTTGCCCCCTAACGCGCACTGGACCAGCATCCCTCGACGCGTAGTTCAGGCTGCCCAGTCCAGCTACAACTCTGAAGTGGTACTTTCTAATAGGCAGCTACGCGGATTGCTTAATTTGCAACACGTTATATTTCAGCGAAGTCAGAGATACACAACTGTTACTGTTATAATAGAAAAAACATCAGTAAAAACTGATGTTTTTTCTCTGTTTCAACCCAGCCAAATTTTATGTCGCAACACTGAAATGTTGCAGTGTGACTAGTCTGGCAGACAGGGGTGAGTGGCTTCGCTGGTCAGGTCTTGACTGAGATGGAGCTGGTTAGGGATTGGCAGCACATCTTCTGATAATTATTTAGGCATTTTAACACCTTAAAATCCCTGTATTTTTTAAATTGTGTCCTTACAATATTTTCCCCCTTTTTTTTTCTTTCCCTTGAATGGTGGTTCTCTGTGCCCACTTGTATTTAGCAGAAGTCACTACAACCAAAGTTTCTGAACCAGTGCTATTCAAATACCACCATGACCAGAGAAGGGATACACATGTGCCTTGGTGAAAGGGGACGTTTGGAGAGCAGCAGCAGAACTGGGCAGACGCAGCAGGTCAGAGGATTTTGCAGTAGGGCCAGGACATAACAAGCACAAACAACAATAAAAGCAGCTGGAGTTCTCCACTAGAAATTATAATTTTTGGGCTTGGAACCAAAATTTAGTTTTTCCATCGGCTGAAAACATCGTAAGAGATTATTTCAGTGTATTTTGGGTATTGTGATCCAGCTTGTGCTACCACCCAGGCCTTTTTGTTTATCATTTTTGTCCATCACTGGATGAAAGCACAGCCATACTGCCCTGACAAACCCACACTCGTCCACCACCATCATCCTGGGAGTGGAAATTTCATGCACAGGATGGGGCACACACGTGCTGGGGGGGTCACAGGTGCTGGTGACTTGGCTGCTGCCTCCCCACAGCCCCAGGGTCAGCCACCCACTCCTCTTCCAGCCTCCGCCAGTCGAGCTGCAGCCTAACCACTGCCCATTTACCATTCCTCGATGCCCACACGCCTCTTAACTCTCCACGTCAGTTCATCTGCTGCACAGTGTAAGCGATTTCCTTCTCCGCTATTGCTTGGTAACATCAGCTCCATCCCCCTGTTACATCTGAACGCGTGCAGTTAAAGTGTGAGCTCTTCAGTGTTTATTTACCTCTTGCCCACTTAGAGCTCCTCTTTGCGAATCTTAGCTGTATTTATTATTATTTAAAAATCTGACTCTAGTGGTTGTAGAGAAGAGTTTGCAAGCATGACTCAAGTTTGCCTTAAGTGCTCAAGATTCAGAAAGGATGCAAATATAAGTAATCTTTTCTAATAAATCTCATTGTTCTGTAGGAAGCTACCTCATGCTTTTGAAAGCTTCCTCTCTTTTTTATTTTTTCCTTTGGGCAAATCTGCCGTTACATTCAACATGTTTATCCTCTCAAAATTACAGAAAAGCCATCTGCTGTCTACCTCATCCTCCTTTTCCTCGCACCCTGGTTTACCTATGTTAGCCTACGTACTCCACACCGGATTCCCTAAGGGATCATGGAAAATGACACAGCTGATCAAGGCAGATGCAGGGTCCGTCCCAGTCCCATATCTTCTCTTGGAACAGCAGCAGCTGTGTCAGAAGAAAAGGCAGGAACTCTGCAGCATGCAGATGTCTTTAATCTGTTCCTACATAAGTCTCATCCTGGTCGCTCATATATAGAAATTGGTTTAAGCCCTGAAGCATGAAAAATTATTCTAATTACATTACAAAAATTGATATAGTTAATCATTACTCTGGATATTCCTGATATCCATAAAAGTGCCCAGTCCCTCTTCCACTCATGCTAAGTACTTGGCTCCAGTGGTCTCCCGTGGTAATGACTACCACCGTTTAATTGGACATCGCCTGAAAAAAAAACCCTGTTTATCAGTTTTCAATTTCCTTCTTTTTAAGTTTAACTCTTAAAATAGCCAGTAATCTCCCTTTCGTCGTACCTGATCTCCACATCCACCATGTGCAGTCAGCTACCTACATTCAATCTGGCCCTCTCAGACAAGAAACTAAATATACCAGCCTGTGCATCTGTCACTGCCACATTTGCCTTTGAAGAAGCATTTCGTTTTGGTTTTGGTTGCTGAATACCTGGAGGTGAGACAGCGCTGACTAAATACCACCATGAGCGTATCACACCTGCGCTGCGTAACACCCTGTATCCCACTGAATCTAAAAAAACCCCTCTCCTCCCTTACGGCCCACCAGAACCGCTACACTAAGTGGATTCAACAAGCAGTTCCTAAGCAAAAATTCGGTTATGTCCACTCAAAACTGAATTCACCCACTCTCAAAGCCATCAGTGGGAATTTCGAGTTACGACATACTGAATCATGTTAAAGTTGTAGCCGTAATCTGAAATGACTCTCAGAAAGCAATGTTATTACAGTAAACCAGCATTTTATGTGTTTAATGGGAATATTGACAGAAGCATAGGGGAATGGTGGGAAAGTCATTTCAATGTGACGTTTTGTATTTCACTTCACAATTAGTCATTCTTGTATTGAGTCAAATTCCCAGCACGAGGCACTCGCTAAGGTCCCAGAGATGTGTGAACACTCACTTTTAGATGTTCTGCTTCACTGGCAGGAGCATGGTGCTCACGCCAGCACAGGCTATAGACCTCCTGTGATAAGAATGAAGCTATTCTCTTTTTCTCACCCGAAGAATGATGCGCAGGGGAGGTCGGCATTGGGTTTGGGCGCACGTGAGCACCATTACCACTGCAGGTAGGACCAGGCACCCAGAAGCCCACCCATGCCCCTCCCACCCATGGGGACGCTCCCACTGCCTGCACCCTTTGCAGTGTTGGGGGCACGCTCCATCTCCCCCAGTGAAGGTTTGCTTCACAAAAAAAAAAACCAACCCCAACAAACCCACAAACAAAAGCACACCAGAAAAAAAAAAACCACCAAAACAAACCAACAAAAAAATCCAAACCCAACCCAAAGCCCAAGCCTGGTCTTTTTAGCAAGAGAATTTGTTTAGAAGTAAACAGTCGTTAAACACATCCAAAAACATGTTCAGAAACGTTTCTTAACTTGTCTGTCAAATAAGATCATGGATTCAGCCAAATTGCTACTGGAAAAGCAAAGACTTTGCCAGAAAGAAATCAGCATCGTAGCTGGCATCCTTCAGGGGAGCTACGCAATTTCCATCACAGGAGGATCTTACCCGCGTCTACTCTCAAAGATGCTGTATAATTAAACATTGCTTTTATGTGGGCAACTGGCAGGGCGAACACAAAAGCGTGTTACAACAGACCAGTGGAAGCAAAACAAAGAGCAATGGACTAGCAGAAAGGAGGAATAAAACAATATTTCAAATTTTGGTAATGTAGCATGACGCTGCCGTGCACAGTTGGAGGTCATTTTGAACAACTGTAATGGACATGGTACAAGCAATTAATTTGTTGGGTGAAGTCAGTGTTGGGACAGCAGCCAGGGCTCCTGCTTATCTGGTGTTCAGAAAATAATGAATTTTTGGAGCAGGGGCCAGTGAAAAACTCTGATCCTTAACTCAGTGTTTTGCTGTTGCTGTTTACAAAGAGAAGGTGTCAGCGTGGCTCTGGCTTCCAGGGAGGACAGGGGACAGCAAATTCTCTTCAAGGTTACAGTAGCTTGGAAACCTTGTTAGATCTTATATAAGAGATAAATTATTTTTGTATTTATAGTTTGTTATAAATTATTAAATTATACCTTATTAAAATATATTCCAGATGCTAAATAAATTATAATTTATAATATAGATGAAGTTAGTAAATATGAAACACGTGTTACGGATTGCTCCCAAGTCTATGAGAAAAAAAAATGCAATGAATACTTTGTGCTAAAACACAAATTTGGGCCTAATTCTCTGTTGCAACACGCTGGTGTGATCGCATATAAAACCAAAGCGGTGCAGCTCTGGAGAGGAACGTTTACCTTTTTTTGATGCTTGAAAAGGTCCACAGCTCTACACAAACACACGTATTTTCCATTTCCAGGCGCCTCCTGGGAGCTGCCTCCTGTGCCCCGGCTGCTGCCGCTGCTTCGCAAAGGGGAAGGCTCTGGCAGGAGGAGCGCCGCCGCGGCCACAGGTCGAGGCCAATCTGTTGGATGTGGGGACCAGTCCAAGTCCTTGACGGAGAGGTTTGCGTCTTCGCCGCCTGGCCGCCTCGCGGGCAGCTCACCGCAGTGCCGGCAGATGCCACCAACGGGAGGGACCCCGCGGCTGACGTGGTGCAAGGATCCCCGCGGCGCAGCATCACCGGCACCCGGTGCGGGGTGGCAGATGCTCCACCACCCACCAGTGTGGGCAGAGCGTGGGGCTGGAGCCGTCACCTCCGGTGCTGCGCAGGGGATGGGATGGTGTCACGTCCCTGGGTCACTTCCCAGCCAGTAAATCCTCCTGTGGGGAGGGAGGTGCCTTGGCGCAGGGGGCAGAGGAGCGTCACCAAGCTCACAAGAGAGCTCCAAGCTCTTACGACCAAGGTATAAACCTTTCAGGAGTTATCTGCTTTATGAAACTCAGCTCATTGCTAAAAGAGCAGCTATAACAGAAGGTGCCAGTGTGCAGTAACAGCGACTGCTCTTATTTTTATGGTAGCTTACACTATGATATATCATATCCTGCATATTAGGAGCTCAACATACTTGGAAAGATCATTTTTGATAACACTATTTAAAAAAAAATCACATTGTAAGTTTTTACAAGTGCAGAGATGGTGAACTTTGTAATTTTCATCAATATAGGTTATTTATGTAAAATACCACCATACTTGTATGTAGAACCTGCAGGATAACCAGGGGAAAATATTTTCAACAGGTCTTGGGGTCTTTATTTGAATTTGTTTGGTTTATCCAACTGTAATTGTCTCCATCAGGAGGAAAGTTTTGGAAGTAGCAAAAACTGAAATTAAAAAACTCTAAATGCCAGCACACACTCAGTTTTAAAGCCAAACTTGCTATATTTTAGAAAAGAGAATGTTATAAAATGATCCCGTCTATGTAGTACATGTTTAGAAAAGGCGTCCCAGTGCAGGGGTTGGGCACCGCCTCTGCCACTGCCAGCAAAAGACAAAGACGGTGGGGGAGGAAAGGAGGAAAGCCCTTGCTCTGCCTGGGAATGAGTTTTGCATCAGTTTTGCTGAGCAATTCCCACTTTCTAAATGCGACCTCCCATTAGTTAGTCTCTGCCTTTGGTGCAGGAGGAGACTTGAGACCTTTTTTCCACCAGACCACGTAAAACACACATCACCCTCGAAGCCCCATCAATGCCTGTCCCCTGGCTTTGAAAGCCATCCAGGCATTGAGAGGAATGGATCAATCAATTACGAGGGAGACTCTTTAAAACGGTTCCTTTGAGATCACAAATATTTCAAATAGGCAGCTCTATTAGATGGGCACTTCAGCCAAATCATTAAAATCACTGCAATCCACAGAGAACAATAACTTTTTTATTTTAAGACACTTATTATTCTCTTGGTTTCTGATTTACTAAGAATATTTTGATTCACTTAATGCTTGGAACATCTCCTCTAATGCTGAATTAAAAATGAAGGAATTGCACATTCACGATAATTAAATGAGATGGCTTTCTCAAAATAATAATAGTTTTGTAATGTCAGACAATAAACCGTCCCAGCCAGCGCAGGCGGGTCCCCTCCTCCCTGGCTGTCTGTGGTGCCTGGAGTTTTCTAAAGGGACAAAGTAGCATTAAAGCTTCAAGCCAGGCTGATGGAATCGCTCAGGATGCTCTTCGGAGGCTTTTTCCTCCCAGTCATGACTACCCCTTTTCTGTCCTTTACAGATTTGCCAAATTTTAGGCAAAAAATATTTTTTAAATATTTGACTAATTTTTTTTTTCCCCCGAAAGAATTGAGACAGAAAACAGTTCATCTATTTATAAAAAAATACCTTTAACTGGTAACATTTGTACCAGCCCCCTGATTAAGGACACAGCATTTGGTCCCCTTCAGAGGTGCCCGACACATAACACAGCAGATGTACTCCACGCGCTCCACAAAGCCGCCAACTAAACTGGCCTCGCGTCCCCCCGACATCCTGCCAGAGCTGGGGAAAGTGCTGTGATGCAGCTGTGGTGGGACCGTGCCCATTGCCACCCCGGAGGCCTGAGAACGGGCTGCTGCGATGCTCCGGGGCAGCCGAGACATGGCGAGAGGAGAGCAGAGGGAATTTTTCCTGCAGTGAAAGTTGCAGGCATCCTCCTCCTTCCAGCCTTCTGTTGGAGTGTCTCCCTGAAAAAGCCACAACGCCTACTTAGAAAGCGATATTAAGTATGCAGAATCCACCGTCGACAATGCCAGAACCATGATTGCTTCCTCAGCCCGTTCTGCACATGTTATGACGTAGCCTTTAATTAAACGATCAAACATTACTTTATTTTCTGCCGAGCCCCTACCTCATTCAGCTCACAGAATAGGCAGCGCTCACTTAATCAACAGTTATTCAATACTTCGCTTTATCCTCAGCCTCCAGCGTGTGTCCCCAAGACTCCCACCGCAGAGCACTCCCTGCATACTGAGTCAGAATTAATAACTTTTTCCTGGGTTTTTCTATCTTGATTTTTCCATCTTGATCAACACTATAGCGTCTGAGTGTTTCAAAAACAGTAATTTATTTTCACGAGATAAGTGGTATTATTATCCCTGTTTACAGAAGGGCCACTGGTCAACAGGCTCAGCGTGATTAAGATAAAAATACCATTGATTTTAGGTGCCGAGTTTGAGTTTTGTTTGGTTTGGTTTTTTTTTAAGACTTGCTTTCTATAATCTTCTTTTTAAGAGCTGGAGGCTCTCCACCTGTCCGAGCCATGTCCCCACGCGTTCCACGCTGCAGCTGGGCACTGATGGGGCGAAGCCGATGGCGTTGGGACAGGCAGAGCCGGAGTCACCACAGTGCTGCCGGGCCCCGACCCGCTCACATCCCTGTCAATGAGTCTCCCATAGTTTTGCCATCCCTGCCCAGAAAATAATTACTTTTTTTTTTTTTTTTTGGTAGTAGGGTGCACAGAACTGTGCATAGATTGTGTGATGGATGACTCTGCCTGTATAAAACACGGGTCAGAAATATTTGGTTTGTAAACTACTTCCAGAGGTTTATGCCCACCGGACAGCTGCCATCAGGATTAAAAACTTGGACACGGTCATAACCACATGCAGTGTTTTCACACTAATACCTTCCTGAATTTAAAACTGTGGCCTTTTTTTTTTTAATTGGATTAGTTTCATTTAAAGACAGAGAGGTGGCTTAGCACACAAAAGAAAATCATACATGTAATTTGATAAATTTGGTTGGTTGGTTTGATAGAGAGTTACAGAAAACTCAGTTTCATGTAAAGAAGCAAAATATCCACAGGGGCGACTAAATCCCGTCACCTCCGTAGCAGCTCAGACCGCAGTTAGCAGCAAGCCACGAAATCACCGGGTGCTATTAGCTAATTCCACGCAATGAGCTATCTCGGTTGAGTCCCCACTGAGCAAGGTGCCATGATATCAAACGCTATCACAGCTGGCACTCTTCTTAATTAGTCCTGACAAATCTTGATAATGAATCATTGAGAATATGAGTTAAGCATAAAATAAAGCAAACAGCAAGAATCTTATGTAATTCTTCCTACTTCAATGGCTGCAGAAATTGAGTCATGAGATTGTTTTGGAACATTTTATGACAGAAATCAGGAGTGCTCTTTGTAAATTAAGTTTTTAATTTTTTTTTTTAAGGTCTCTTCATGGCTGTGCACTTTTTATGAAAGTTCAGATCTTTTCCTCGTCTATTTTATTTATTCCCTTGATGTCTCTCCCAATTCATTTTGTAGAAAGTCTGGTCTATGCAAGATTTCATCCCTGTGTACAACAACAAGCAAACTCAGGCAAAATACATTGACAATCCGGTCTGCCCAGCTAATGATATCAGATTCTTTTCTGTTGATGTGGGTTTATGTTATAGATTTTTACCTTTATTCATTTGCGTTGATAGAGTGAGTATTAGACTACCATGACTTTCCCCTCTTTTTTGGTACTTAATCATGACTTCCTTTTATACCCTTTTATACTCCTTTTTAAAGAGAATCTTTTCCTTAGCTTGACCTCTCTCAATATCCCGGGCTGCATCCCCAGCAGGGGGCCAGCAGGGCGAGGGAGGGGATTGTGCCCCTCTGCTGCGCTCTGGGGAGACCCCCCTGCAGTGCTGCCTCCAGCTCAGGAGGACTCCCACTGTAGGAGTGGGGCCAGAAGAGGCCCTGGAGATGCTGCGAGGGCTGGAGCCCCTCTGCTGGGAGGACGGGCTGAGAGAGTTGGGGGTGTTCAGCCTGGAGAAGAGAAGGCTCCGGGGAGACCTCAGAGCCTCTTCCAGTATCTAAAGGGGCTCCAGGAGAGCTGGGGAGGGACTCCTGATCAGGGAGTGGAGCCATAGGATGAGGGGTGATGGTTTGACACTGAAAGAGGGGAGATTTAGATGAGAAACGAGGAAGAAATTCTCTCCTGTGAGGGCGGTGAGCCCCTGACGCAGGTTGTCCAGAGAAGCTGTGGCTGCCCCATCCCTGGAGGTGTTCAAGGCCGGGTTGGACGGGGCTTGGAGCAACCTGGGCTGGTGGGAGGTGTCCCTGCCCAGGGCAGGGGGGGTGGAACCAGATGATCTTTAAGGTCCCTTCCAACTCTAACCATTCTATGATTCTATGGTTAATATTCACCCTGTGGGTCACTAGCTCCTGATGTTAATCTCCAGAGAAGTCAGCAGCTGGGTCGTACTTTGCCATGCTGCATCACCTCCTGGCCCCAGCCAGTCCAGCTGAAGTTTGCTGGGGCACAGAGGGAGCTGGGTGCTCGACACGGGTCAAGTTCAACACAATGTCAGCGTACGGGGCTGGAGAAGCCCTGAGATTGGTGGGGTGGCTCCTCTGTCCCATGGGAAGCCAGCGCAGGGCAAAGCCTCTCCAACATATTTCCATGGTTGACAGCATAGTCTGGGGCCACTGGGATTAGATCAGGGTCTACCCTCTGTGAAGCTGCCTTCTTCCTAGCCCTCTCCTCTTCCTCTCCTGTGTCCTATCAATTGTCCATGACAGCCATTTGAGAGCACTTTTAAACAAAATCAAGATGTACTCCAGGCTGTGCTCATAACAGATCCTCAGATATTGAGATTTCTGCATCCTGGGTGACAGCCTAGTTGTTTCAGAGTGCTCCCTCACCAAAAGTCGCTGTATTTTCCACAGAAGAAAAAAATATTTTATAGTGACCAGAGACGTCTCCATCACCTGTGAGCTGCTCCGATAATATATTTTTGTTTGGGATTCTCTCTTTTTGTAATTACTGAAATAAGATTTTTCATACCTCATTGAGGCATTTGGAAAATGCAGATGCTAAATTTCCTCCCTCAGGAAATCCTGGGCTAATAAGACTGGTTTCTTGAGCTAAATGTGCATAGAAAGGAACTCAAAATGAGTTACTGCAGAAAAAAACCCAAAATTTCTTTATTAAAACCCTTTCCATCCGGAGCAGCAGGACCCGTCTGGCTGCTTTAACGAGGCCCGAGTGGCATGGCTTCAGATGATGCGCTCAAAGGCGCCGGGCTCGCGTGTGAAAGTAGGTGAACTACTTTCCGATGAAGTAGTGATGAGGACAGCAAGGTGGGCTGACAGTCTCGAAGCTGATCCACTTCCACTGAGGTCGATGAAAACTCATTAATTTCAAAGATTGGACCATTAATTTGAAAGCTATTGACAGAGCAGTGGGAGCAGGCCTGAAGAATTAAAGAACGCAAGGACAGAAGACATCCTTGCAGTCTCATAGTACGAATCCTAGAGCTGGGTACAGGCAGAACCAGGTTAAATCCCTTAAACAGGAGATTAACTGGGCCGCAAGTGATACAAAAAGACTGTGCGTGCGCACCAATATTTTTACACCTAAGAGAAAATGGATTTTATCCTCAATTAGTTCAAATCAATGACTTTGCTGTTACCGGTGGAGCTGAACGGCGTTACAATGGCTGAAGATTCGACTCGGTACAAATCGCAGTGCCCTGGGGTTAAATGCGGGCGCTGGCTCAATACCCTCGCAGAATTCCAGCCAAACTTCAGATACTCTGATAACTCCCTTCAAGAGACAATTATTGTTAACCAGAAACTTAGTGGAAGACGTACAAACAGTCAGAAAAAGGCTTTTGTTTAATTCGGCATGGACGAGTCAGTGGTGTATGCACGTAGCTGTCATCTTCCAACTTGCTGGTGATTCAGTTTTGTTAGATGCTTCAAGTTAACCAAAATACTTTGTTTGACCCAAAGCAAACATTTTTTAATGAATAGTTTGAATATTTTCACTATTTTTTTAATAATTAAATGGAAAACAGTATCGTTATTCCTTGAAACTATTAGGGCATTTTGTTGAAAAAATGATGTCAAAATGTAGATGTTTTATACGCAAACTGTAATCCCGATGCTGGGCCATATCGGAGGTGTGTGTAAGGACGTTGGCCACGTTAGCAAGCAGGACTGGGTCTGTAGAGTGAAGGTCCTGGCTGAGGACCCGGCGTCCAGCCGTACCTGGCTCAGGGGGTTTGCTTTGGGCTGGTTCTGCTCTGGACTGGATGCCAGCGGAGCGTGCTAGGGATGGCGCTGAGCCCGTCCCCCATGTCATTTAACCAAAATTACCCCATTTTCCTCACTTCAAAACCACACCCTAGCGAAAATCAGAGACGGTTGGGAGACTCGCATATAGAATAGAGCCCCCCACTGAAGGAGACGGCTCCTGCGGGCACCGCTCCCTGGTACCCCCATCACTCCCTCCCCTAAATACATACACCCTCTCCCTCTGAGGCACGGAAACACAGCCAAAGTGCCAACTCTTGCATCAACTTCTTATTTATAATTAAATATTACACTACTAAACAGTGTAGAACACCTAATATCATATCCCCCCATTTCCCAACGTGTACACAGATGAAAAGCATCGCATGCTTTTGGAACTGCTTTGTGCCAAACAACTCCAGCAAGTATTATTTTATTGTGATGTGCACAGCTGAAAACCAAATCTGATATAGATATTGGATCAAGCCTTGTACTCTGTGGCAATCTAATTTTATCCTGACATGTTGATTGCTTGCTCTTCATCTGCAGTTGCTGTCCCAAAGGGTGCTAAGTGAGAGAAGCTGGTTTTTTTTTTTCCCCCGTAAGAAGATGACATGAAATAAATTCAGAAGAACACACAAGAACAATGTGGGTTTTGTTATTCACAAGACAGCTTTGAGAAGGGAAAAAATTGGAGCTGAGATTTTTGAGGGCTTCCACACAAACGTGGATGGTACAAAATATGACAGAATTTCTAACTAATAAAGCATATAGAGCTATTCCAAAACAAGGGCATTGGGGCCCATAGAGGCTTTTGAAAATCCCTCTACATTGCCCTCAGAGCTTACTGTCAGGAGGGAAACACTGAATTTCTTTGAAAAGCTGGCCTGTGACACGTGCCAGCGACTCGAGGATCTTAAAAGTCCCTTCCAGCCTAGACGATTCTGTGACTCTATGATTCTGCCACTCTGTGATTCTGCGGTCTATGGACGAATGACACTTAGGAATCTACAGCTCATAGACCAACCAAATTCAACCCCAAAATATAGGTGCAGATTTTACTCAGGGATTTTGAATTCTTTAAGTAAGGAATTGTTATCAGATGCAGATGCAGCACATTTAGGAAGGGATGCTGAGCTTTGCTGCAGTGTATAATTAATTACCTGTTATTTCAATAAAGGCTTGCGAAAACTAAGAGACTTTTCACAAACTTCCATGGCTATAAAATTAGAAGTATAAAGCTAAGCAACCCCAGCAAGGGACACAGCATCAGACTCGAATAACAGAAGTAACAAGATCCCTTGCGAGCATGTTATCATTGGAGCAGAGGCAGCTACAGGGAGAAACGAGACCCACGTCAGCCCAAAAAGCACGATTGGGAGATACTTTGGGACACGTCACCCGAGTGGAAAAGAACGTCTCTTACTCAGATTTCGGTGCTTTTCAATAGAAAAGGTCCGTAACGTAACCACTTCCCCCCATTTCGTTCTGTCAGAAATACAGAGGGTAGAGCTGCTGCTCTGCAGCTTGAGTATGAGTGACGAGATCCCTGTCCGCTCTCTCTGTGTCTCTGACCTGGCGGTCACGGCTTCCATTCAGCAAATATTCATGCGCATCAATCCTTCTAATGAAAGATGAAAAACTGGTGTGGATACTTATGGGACCAAAACACATGGCTGAATATTCTTGTAAGTATTTAAGAAAAAACCCAAACACAAACTCACTGTCCCATTAAGAAAACATCATTTGCTCCATTCAATATTTCTTACTGAACCTCACTCACATGTAATAAATCCAAACTTTGAAGTGTTGCTTAATTTTAGCAACTTTTTTTTTTTCTCTTGACCCAGATATAAACAAGCTTTTACTATTGGGAAATGAAATGTTCATGCAGCAGTACTAGTTTCCCCATCATTTATTTTTGTATTAAAATAGGAGAGTTTTTCTTCTTTCTCTTTAATTACCTACCTTGATAGTGTTCTGCATTATCTATAAGTTCAGAAGTTTTCTTATATTCCTACTCTGCTTTCTCCATTAACTTAGGGTATAGCCCTGGCTAAATCAAATTGAAAATTTTAAAACATAAATGGTGGCTCAGGATTGGCATTAGTAGAGAAGAATAAATCCTCTTTTTATAAGGTTTGGATTGAAGGCATTTCAGTTTGGAGAAAAAGAAAATTAAATTAAAAGAGCAATGCTGGAATGTGTGTTAATTTCGGACAGTTAATTTAATTGGAAGGACAGCTGATGAGAGCGAAGCAGCTCTGGCTGGAGACTCAGTGTGGACTCAAGTTCTAGCTCTGCCACAAACATGGAGAAAAATCAGCATCCTGGACAAAAAACTTTAACTTTTCTAGTGGTTTAATTCATTAACAACTTTCCTTTTCATGCTTTTTGAGGAACAAGAAGAAAAAATGTAACTTTGGACAAAAGAGGAAGAAGGAAAAGACAGGCAAAGCCAGGAAAGCACTCAAGGAGGAAAAAACCCTCTTGTGTTTCTTCTTGTATTTTCTTCTCAACTTTTACATTTACACTGAGGTATTTCAAAAGCGAGTAGAGCCCAGAAGGAAGTCCCGCACCAACAGAAGTAGCTCCCAGCTGCCCAGAGTTCCAAAGGGAGAGCTTTCACCACGGTTGGGACAAGGCAGAGCCAGCTGCTGGCCGCCCTCTAGCTTGTAGGAAACCACGTGAATTTGCATAAGGTTGGTTTTTTTTTTTCTTTTTAACCCAGCCATTAATTCCAAACACGAATTCTGATTTAAACCCATAGATCATCAACTTACCATCAAAGGAATGTTTTATAGTCAGCAAGATTAAGATGTGTTGAGCATTAAAGCGACATCATTTGAAATCACAGTAACTACTAACAATCTTTTTGAAATAGAGCAAATTACCTTTGCTTTTTATTGCCAGAAAGGAGAATGTCCATTTCCAAAATATGAATTTTTACTATCATTTTATATCGCTCTCTGTTTTTATGAAGCAAAAGTTATGAAGGCATTTCAAACATAAATTACTTGAAACTTCTTCTGCTTAATTCCCACTAGAACTAAGCTCGAATTCTCTAGATCAAAGTCTTTTGGAGTTCATTTTCCACTTCCATACTAATACAATTATAGTATTTTTCACATCTATGGAACACAGTCTAAAAATCAGGAGAAGGAAAAAATGGCCATTAGTGCAATCCTTGTGGGCAACAGACCTGTTCCATCTCACCTTTGCCTTTGGTGTCCAGGTCCTTCCTGTTGGGTTTATCAGCAAGATGTCAAGTCTTTAGTCAATGCCATCACTCGGTCATTTTGTTGTGCGCAGCCGATGCTGCGGTGCGTTGGGAGTGCTCCAGACCTCCAATGAACATGGGGGTGAGGGGCTGGAGTTTGGAGAAGATTAAACTCCCCTGTGGGCCAGATTCTGTGCATTTACAAAGAGAGGAAGATACTGCACCCTCTCACGCTTGTAGAGGAGAGGCCTCCAGGCAGCACGGAGAAACAGGGCTGTGAAGCAGTAGATGTTATCTAGCAAAAGGCCAAATGCTGGAAAGCCAACAGCCAAACCAGGCAAGTTTAGCAGCTGCATTATTTAAAATTATTTAACTGGCAATTAGTGGCTGTATAATTTAAGTCTGCAATATAAGCAAAAAAATACTTGAATCAAATTGCTATGACAAAATCACTTGACGTTTAATCCCCAAAGTATACTTTCAATGTCAGATCTAAAGGCTTTAGAACAACGGTCCTATTTTTACTGTGTCACGTCATATTTTTCATTTTATGGATGCAGTTCTCATTCAAGAACCTTAGCTTCTTATTTGATTCACCCTGCAAGAAGTTTTTGCCTTCTCCTGAAATACATACTTAGAAAAGCATTCACAGAAAGGTAACAACCAACAATGAAAACAACCACCCTAAAACCACCATCAATTTTGGGCATTTCCATCAATCCAGCTCCTGCTGATGTTCCCGTTGGAGCTCTGGGTGTTAAATGATTTCTCACTTTCATTCTCAATCTGAAACTGCACAAAATTCTCACATTTAGCCACCGCTGGAAGCGATAGAGAGAAAGCTGCAAAGCTCCTGGGTCTCTGCGAGAGGCAGGCAGCATTTTGCCTAAAACGTACCTTTTTCAGGCAGCATACTTCAGGCTAATTGAGTTTTAGAACTTGAGTTGAGCTTCCTGTTGGCGGCTCCTGGCCCATAACACCATACATTTTGGGGCCATTCTGTGTCTCCTGGGACCTGGGTTCGGTTCCAGGTTTTCCGCAGCTTTCCTGTGTAGGACCCTGGGGAACGATCTCATTTCTCGCTAACGCAGTTCATCTTCTGCTCAGTAATAACATATCCACTAATTCACGTAGCTCCAAGACACTTCGAACTATAGCAATAAAACTTGCAAACACATGAGAAATAGAAAAGCATGTAAATATGATTCAAAACCAATCTGAAGTTACTAAAATCCAATTGAATTCAAATTTCTCTTCTTTCTCTTCCCCTAGCTAATGTTTCCCCAAAGCTACTCTCTTGAATTACATGTGCACAGTCACCCTTAATCTAGATGGCTTGCATTTCCATGTCTATACCCCCCTCACCATCTTGTATTGCTTATGGAGAAAATAGATTAAACTATGAAAATGCAGTCCATGTGTGCTTTGCATTCATTAAATGACCGAACAACTAGGAACACGTCTCTGATACTGAAAAAGCTTTGCAGGAATGAAACAAAGAAAATCTCTCACCACTATTTTTGAAGGATCAGGAAGCATTTACAAAAGGAGACCAAAGGGTTTCAACGGCTTAGCAAAAGTGACCACTGTTACCACTGAACAAACAAGTATAAATTAGGTTTGAACAAGTGTAGAGGAGAGGATGGGAAGTTTCTCGCCATCAGAAGACCAAGTCTTTCAGCTGGAGCAGCGGAGGCACAGGCAGCTAGTCAATGGGATGGTGTCTGGTAAACTGGCCATGCTGTGGTGGCACCTGTGGCAGTGGATTTGGTGACAAACTAGTTGTTTCCAGTTTTTCGGCCCCAGGGAACAACAAGGTTCTTGATTAGATTTGGTTGGCATCACCACTGTCTGCTTCTTAATGCCAGGACAACAGGGATTTGGTTGGACTTGATGATCTTAAAGGTCCCTTCCAACCTCAGCAATTCTATGATTCTGTGATTTGTGGAAAATATAGCTTCTCAAATTAATGAGTTTCTTTTCTTGAGGTGAGAAAATTGGCTGATGAAGGTGGTGATGTTGAGCACAGACCTTCCAGTAACCAACTGTAAAATAGTCTCCTATAACAATGACTAAGAATCTGCTATGATACATGAAGATACCTTCTACAGAGCACACACAATAAACGACTAATTATTTTTAAACCACTTACCCCTTCCAGGTGCCATTAATAGGAGCCCCGTACACAAGGACAGTGCTTTTGGTGGCAGTGGCTGCAGCCACGCGGGGCGTCACCGTGCTGCCACCTGCCTTGTGGCTTCAAGGCTGGGAGCTGGTGCCTTAGTGAGATCAGGAGGGGCAGCACAATTAACTCTTAGCTATAGCTTAAATGCAAAATCTCATCTGCAATACATGAGACTGTGTGGAGGCCTTTTTCAAAAACAGCCCTAATATTCAAAATTTAGAAACACCATCTGTTAGAGACTTTTTAAAACAAAAATATCTCATTACTGAACATAAATCTTGGAGAGGGATCACTTTCTTTCATATACATCTGATTCTCTTCAGCTGGACAGTCACAAAGAGTTGTTGCCCGGTATTTCTGAAGAATTTCCAAAGGTTTCTGACAGGAGACACGTTCCTAACCTGTAGCAAAAGAAATAACTGTGCTATTAATCTGGAACTGGTAATAACTCATGACATTTGAATTATGTTGCTGAAAGGTGTCTTTTTACCAGCTTTGTATCTGCTGGTAAATAACAATTCCCCTAATTACAGATATAAATCTGTTGAGGTATGAATGCACAGTTGAAAGTGATGAAAATGTTTAATAAAGTATGTCCCAGAAACGGAGGACGTGATTAGATTCAGCATGTTGACCACGGGTTTTTTTGGATCTGCTGATAGAACCACAGACCCTCCGGATGGCAACACATGCTTCATTCGAATGATAAATTTAAAGGGGGGAAAAACACTTAGTCTGGTGATTATCATTGTTCCAAGAGATCTGAGCAACCAATGAGGCATAAAAATCCTTTTTAGCTATACAAGTTCTTATGGCTTATTACAACAGGGAAGAGCATATATTATATGCCCTGCTTATAAACAGCAGACCTTTAATTATTTTGGTTTTCAAGTGAAGTTTTATGAAGACACGGTTATCTTTTCGTGGTTTGAATTTGTCACCTCTATGATTCAGACTCATATCACGGATCTCTAAAAAACAGAAATTGGAAACAGCTCAAAACTGTAGTTTATTTTTGAAATAAATAATTTAAAAAAAAAAAAATCACCGTTTTTAAAATTCCATCCTAAGCCAACTACTTTACAAAAGCCCTGGCATCTTTATCTGAAATGGCTTTTGTCTTGGTGCTTTGTTTTCAGTCTTATGTAGTATTATTTTGTTGTTGTTTTTGTTGTTGTTATTTTTTTGGCAGTGGATAAAGATAAATTATTTTAATTTAGATTGATTATTCTAATTGTAGCCTCACCAAAAATCGCCAGCACAACTCCTCAAGTGTCCCAGACCTCCACAACTCACTGACACGTATACAAAGATGGAGACAAAGACAGACAGTACAAATACCTGTATGGCGGAAGTCACTGAGTTTGGCCTTAGTGAATAGAAGGTGTGGAATGAATAACTTCCTTTCTGACCTCTTAGATAAAATATATGGTAGCTCAATACAGCGTACAGGTTGGGTTTCATAACTCATAAATCATGATTATTAGACACAACTGCAGTTTTGTCCCAAAATTTCTGCCCCACTTCTAGACAGCTCCTTTCAGCTGAGTCTGGGAGGAAAGCCGACAAGCTCAGCCCCTCTGACCTTCTCCAGGGAATAAGCAGAGTTCATTATCAAGCTGCCAGTCTAGTTCCCTTCGCCGGCGCTACATTCATTTAGCAATGCAGCGTAACACCAAAATTACTCCTTTTTAATATCTGCAAAGATTTTCATGTTCCGCTAGGGGTGGTTACGTCTCATTACTGCTTCTTCTTTATTTTCACATTATTGATGTACATTCAGTTTCCATACAAGTGTTAATTAATAAACTGCATTCTTAATCCATGTGTTCCCTTGAAAGGAAGGAACCTTTGACATAATATCAGCCTATTTCTGTTCAAATTACAAAAATGATACTCTGGTTCTAATATCAAGCTTTCTGTCATTGAAACAATTTCCTACATTTTATTTTTCCAGACTACATATACAGACGAAACTCTGTATTTTCTAGTTTTCTTCAACAAAAAGCTAGAGGAGAATTTGCCATTAATGGCCAGAGTAAGCGCTCAGGGTCTCAAGATCAGAAGTGGAGCAGTGCTGTTCGTGTCCCACACCCTGCATCCCGCATCCCGCATCCCCCATCCTGCATCCCGCATCCCGCGGCTGCACATGGGTTTTCTAAATTTTTGAGGGGCTGCAATAGCAGCTGAGGAAGGACAGCACACTTCTCCACTGGATAAAGAGAGGTCCTACAAGTTAAATTTTCTTAATAACCAATCTTCCAATTTGCACCCTGCGAGGAAATCCATCACAAGAATCTTCTTAATTCAGATCTTAATACAAGCTAATACATTACGTGGTGCTGAAGAACACACTGGTAGACAGCAGTATATATTTATGGTGGCTAACACCAAACCTTCCTCACAGACCTCTGCTCCATTACACATCAAAATCGAACCCCACCAGCAAGCTTTAAAAACCAAACAAGAACCAAAAATCAAGTACAGGCACTGCCATTTTAAAACCAATTCTCTGGGCTGGGTACCACTGGAGATTAAACCAATAAAATGGTTTTTATGAGGAAACTTGCATGCGAGAGGAACAAATCGCTGCAGAACCTGGAGCTGGCGTGCAGTCCTGAATTAATAGCTTAATGTAATTCAGTTCTTACTGGTTGCCTGGAAACTAACTTAGAAAAAAAAGTAGAAGCAAAAACTATAATGGGTGTAGAGGGCTTAATAGGGAATTATTGATGCCACCAGACTGTTAGGCGGTTTGATGTATTTCTAACAAAATCACTCAAAATGCTCCTTTATTATTATATGTTATTCTGAATAACAAGGTCCAAGGCCAAAGAAGATAAAATATTACATAATGCTGGCGGTTAACGCAGACAGAGGAGCCTGGCACGCTGGTGTTTGCCACCACATCGGTGACAGACCGTCCCTTCTCCTCACCGCTGTTGCTTTTCTCTTTTCTTTTTTTTTTTTTTTTTTTTTTTTTTTTTTTTTAACATGATGTAACTAATGTTCTCACACAGTAAATGCAGCGAAGCTTTTGTGTGTTCCTCAGGAAGTCAGGTCTGCTGACATTGGCCCTGTAGCTCTGCTCGGACAAGGAGAGGAGTTTATTCATTTCAGCTTGAAAGCAGCCTGTTTTGTGAAGCAGAGCCGCGGCCGCTTGCCCAACCCAGTTTGGGGGAAAGTTTTAGTGAATGCTCATAGTTATGTTGCTTTAGGAAAAAAAACCTCAGCACCACCTGATTGGTTCGCTGCCATTCCAAAGGCTGGTGAGTCCTTCCCGTGGGGAGGTGAGACCCACCGGAGGTTACAGGAGATGTGTAGGTGGCACCAAACGCCAGCAGGACCAGGGGGACGGGCGGCAGCCTGGGCTTCCCGCCATGCGCCAAAGCAAAGCCTCCTTGCAATGGAAACGTTCCCATTACTTCCAGTTAATTTGGGAATTACTAGACTAAGGAAGCATCTTTTCGTTAACAGAGAAAGCAGCCGAACGGCTCTGGCACCGCAGAGCAAATGCGGTGCGGACAGCGGGCGCTGGGGCGGGTGGCAGCTCCCCGGGCGGCGGGGGGCCGTGCACCCCGAGCGGCTCCAGCACCAGCGCTCCGCTGCCCGGTTTTCCATCTTGAAAGAGTTGCTTAGGGAGTGCAGGTTTTATCCTAATTATTTTTGACAGGAATTAGGTCAGTTTAATTAGTTTAAAATTCAGCTGAACAACCACCTCACTCCTAATTTCTTGTGGATATAGAAATAATGCATTTACAACACCAAACGAGAAAAATGTCATAAACCCCATCATCTTCAGCCTATTGGACACCATCCACAAACATACAAATAAAGCAACTTTGTACTTCAGAGACAAATCCTGGCAGGTTTTCAGGGGGTAAGAATGATCATATGTTAGAAACAGCTTTGAGAACAGACTCTATCTCTTCCTCCATATCTAACGTGCAAATGTACAAGGAATTTATAATATGCACCATAATATAGAACATATTGTAATATATAACAGTGCAGAACTAATTTTGAGTCTGCTACTGATTTATCTGTTATGTCGAGATATTCAATAGATACCTCGAGAGCTTTTTAAATAATCTCTAAATAAAGCAAGTTATTATTTCTTACTAAAAATGGAGCTTTTAAACGATCCAGTTACTTGAAAAACCAACAAACCATAATTTGTTTTTAAATTTCACAGTTCCCTTTCCCATTTCTCAGTGATCTACAGTAATAAAGTACCAACATAGAGATCAAATGTCACAACAAAGATGCTTAATGACTTACAGACGGTACATTAAATCCTTACAACCTAAGATAAGACAAACATAATCACAAACCCTTTTTATTGCAATTCCTTAGAAACTGCAAATATAAATAGAATTTAGCATGCTAGTTAACTTATTTTTCACTATTATCCTGTTACCCACAATTTATATTTTCCCTGTCTCTCTTTTTATGGGTCCTTGAACCAGCAAAACCCAAAGGTGAAGCCACTTCAGAGTCTTCAGTCTTAGAAGTATTTGTATGTTTTCCAGAAAGAGTGGAAGTGAGGACATAAGTTTCAGGCTAAGAAGTTGAAAAAGATTTTAGGAATGGACTGCACTGTAAACTAGGCTAGATGCCTGGCAAAGTCATCTTTGTATGATGCCCACTCTGTACACATCTGCGCTTTCCAGCCTGGAGTCCGAGCACCCAGAGTGTGATAGGCCAATTAGCCAACACACACTTGTCACTGCCGGAGCCCTTCGTGGCACCTTGTTAATGGCGAGGCTGTAGGCTTTCTGTGGAAACAATGAGTATGTTTTCTCCCGTAGGTGTTTCTATGAAAACAAACTCTGTAGATTAAGACTATTGCAGAAGCATTCGGTGAGAACACCCCCCTGCCTCCTCACGCTTCCCCAAGCCGTTAAACACAGCGGTAGGGATGTCCACAACTGCTAAACGAGGTTGGTACCCAACACCGAGCACTGAACTCGCAGGATTGTGTCTCAACGATATTCTGCAAAAGTTGAAGTGGTCAAAAACCTCGGTACCTAAACCAGCCGTATGTTTGCAATTAATAACATGCACCTTACCTGAAGTGGATTTCACTAGGAAAAACAAGTATGGAGAACCTGGACATCAATCACAACTATTTGAAACGTGTTTATGTGTTATTCCACTGACAAGCGAGGCTTCTTATGGGCGGCAGGGTGAGGTCAGACAGCTAGGGAATGTCAGGGTTTTTAACCTGCTTCATAGCATTTTTTAAATCAGAAGAAGATGATGTGACAAGCAGAAATTATTTGACTTGGCATTGTTGTCTGCAGCACAGTTAAAAGACTTGCAGTCACCAGACTCCTGTGTGACCTTTACGCTGACCAAGATGGACTGGGAAGTCCTTGAGACAGGACTGTGGAGAGCAAACATGGAAGCTTAAATGCTATTTTTGTAGCTTCATTTCCCTGCCTATAACCACACTAGAGCTACTGGAAGTATAGCTGATTAGCCTGAAGCTATTATGCCAGCAAACTATAGCTCAAGACAACTCTCATCAGAACCTTTTAATGTAAATTGCTGTCTCCTTGCCATCTGTGGAATTAAAGTGATTTATTTTAGTTCAGGAACTGTCTCTTAGTTTGTAAACTTTTTATGGTGGACGTAATTAAAAGTGTTCATAGGCCTTTTCTTCTGGAAAGAGGAAGATGTCCTCCTGAAGCTCAAAAATGTCAAAGTCTTATTTTTTTATAGTTGCTGGAACAAGTCATTCATAGATCGCTACTCTGCATAGTAATTCATAGATTACAAATACTGATATTTATAGCCAAAGCAGAAACTCCTAAAATCTCCTGGTTTTAATGGGAATGTTGACAGGTCCTTTATTATGTCAAAGCGAGCAGTGATGTTAAAAATTCAGGTATCAAACTATCAACGCATGATAAATGGATGGAGAACTGCTCATGTCACACCACTTATTAAGCTGGTACCATAAATTATTACACTGTAAAGATCAATGTTTACCCCAGTCTCTCTCTCCTTCCATATTGTTACAGCTATTTTCTAGAATTCATTTAAAAACTACAAGGAGAAACAAAAAAGAAAAAATGAAAACATGTGAAACAGGAAAATTAATTTTCTTCATGGTGAATTGTCCTCTATTATCTAAACAAAACAACAACTGAATGTGTTGCAATTAATAAAACCCGCTAGACGAGAAAGTATGAATTGGAGGTGGATCAGACCATGGAGCTTATATATTAAATGAAAATTCCAGAAGCTGAATTAAGAAAGATAAAAGGGCATATGATTTTTTTTTTTGAGAATGAATCTCTGTTTATCATCCAATTCATACTTTCTATTATCAAATGAGAGTTCAAGGAATACAGTTAGTGCAGACTAAGAGCCCTTTTAATGTCAGGTACAGCACTTTAAGGCTAATTGTCTTTGATTTTCACAAGAAGAGAATATCACATATCTTAAAACAATGAAGTCCGACAGCGCAGACATGCTCCCCTTCTGCTGCTGGACACCCCCTTGGCTCACCCCCACACCGAGAGGATGTGCACATCCCACTGTGCAAAACCCACTGTTTAGTGACAAGTGAAGAAAATACATTTCTGACGTGTTCTGAGCTGTGTCAGACCGACGGCCTGCACGGCCCTTCCACCCCTCCCCGAAAGGCTTCGGCCATCCTTGGTGCCTCAATCCACTCCCTGTAGCTTCAGGCACATCGCACAGTCATCAACCTCTGCTGGAACAAAGACGAGCAGCAAAGGCAAAACCCAATTTCTGGCGGACAAACAGCACTGCCTCCCTGTTTGCATCCCACAACAGAGAGTGTGATGAGGATCGTTCTGCACCCGTCATTTGGAAAAGATATCGCGTGCACGTTTAAGAGCAGCAGGACAGAGTCCATTAATAGCTAAACATGAGAAGAAAAATAGGTTTTCTATGTTTTTACACTCATCAGATTTTTGAAAAAACTTTCAACATGATGTTTCTGCCAGTTTGATTTCAGCTTATACTTGGCAGGAGATGCACGCCAGCAGTGATTTCCCTGCTGTGCTTTGGGTAGACTCTGTCTCCCAAAACACAAGGTATTTTGGTTATTCATCTCCTCGAGCACAGCACGTGACCACTTGTGCTGCTTTTCTGCATTTCCCGAACCCACCGGTAACATTTATCAAATGCCACATACAATATACAAGCTGGTAAAAAACTCACTTCTTCCAGGATGACCAAACCACCCGAATTTATTGCTGCTGTGTCAGAGATTTCACAAACAGCAGCATCAAAGAGCACATTAGCTATACCCCGAGTTTGCAGTCCATCCCTTCTCCTCTGAGATTTTATGACAGATGGATTCAAAGGGGAAAAATCAAGAGGCCTCAAAAGCTTTTACGGCTTTTCTTACCTCATCTGTATTTGCAAAACATCTTAAGCCATGTACCGCCTTTGTTTTTATCTTTGGTTTTACAGCAGAGTACACCGTTTGCCATAAATAATAGAACTGAAGAACAGAAAGTTATCAATAAGCCCTAGATGGCTAAAAGTGCTGAGACACATTTCCAATGCTCACACGGTCGGAGGGAGATGTTCTGACCCGGATGGGGCCAGCAGCAACGCCGATGGTTGGGCAGGAGGCGACAATTGGCTTCGGGTTTTAATCATGGTACTGCCATTGATTGTCTTGATGGCCATCTGCAAAACTCTCTCCCGCTTTTTGCCATTTTTCTTGTGTATAAGACATACATAAAATCCATGCTTCCCCAAGAAGGGTGCTGAACTGATGGAACATCCAAAGCTTTGCAGAAGTACTGTGGTTTATGGTGATAAATATAATAATGATGTCATAATAAGTGATAATGGGGTGTCACCTTTTGCTTGGACAATTTCTTCGTGAAATAAAACTTTGCTATGTGAAATGCCTTCATTCCCTGACAAACATAGGAAGATATATTTTAACCTCAAAACAATACATTAAAAAAGCCACATGCCCCTCCAAAGAGAGCAGCAGAATTCCTTGCGAAGAGCGTGCCCGTGTACAGGCAGGGCACTGCCTCCTCCCGAAGGCAGCTTCGGAGGCGATGGCCAAGTGCTTTCCCAAATATACACGCAAATCAGCAGCGTTTTAAAATGCCCCATATCTTTGATACCATCTGGGATGTTGACACTGACAAGAAAGACATTTCAAAACCTCCATTTCAGCTAGTCTTTTTTACTGTTTTGGGTAGAATTGCTGTTATCACGCACACGTTTCTATTTCACTGCAAGGAAATGATGCTGAAAGAACTTTTTTTTCCCCCTTCTCTCTGACAACAGTTGATGAACAACTTGTCTTCCTAGAAATTACCTTTATGACGCTCATATGGGAAATACTCCACACACTTTGACATCATATAAATTAGGAGAGCTTTACGAGCTTATTGTTGGTTAAGCTGAAAGGAGAGGCAATGTCTGTCGCTTTCTTACCCGTTCCCAAGGATTTTGTTTAAATTAGCCCTATGTTGCAATTCCAAATGACTGGTTTGGGTCCATTTTCTGTAAGGAAATCTGTGATAGATTGCTTCTGGAGGAACTTCAGGGTGTGAGCACCAGCTCAGGAAACCAGACAACCAAAACACCAAGTGTAGGAAACACCACATTGGGCTGTGCAGTGTGGCGGTGGCTGCGTCACAGGCTTCAGTGGGGGCTGCACAAACATGTCAGGATCTGAGACTAGATGCCGAGGTACTGGCTCATAGGAAGTCTTATCACAGAATCACAGAATGCTGGGGGCTGGAAGGGCCCTCTCAAGCTCACCCAGTCCCACCCCCTGCCAGAGCAGGGGCACCTCCAGCAGTTGCACAGGACGGTGTCCAGGCGGGTTTGGAATGGCTCCAGAGTGGGAGACTCCCCCACCTCTCTGGGCAGCCTGTGCCAGTGCTCTGCCACCCTCACAGGATAGAAGTTCCTCCTCACATTGAGATGGAACTTCCTATGGTCAAGTTTGTGCCCGTTACCTCTTGTCCTGTCACTGGGCACCACTGGAAAGAATCTGGCCCCATCCTCTTGATGCCTGCCCTTTAGATATTTATCAGCATTGATGAGATCCCCTTTCAACCTTCCCCTCTCCAGACTGAACAGCCCCAGGGCTCTCAGCCTGTCCTCATCACAGAGATGCTCCAGTGTCCTGAGCATCTTCATGGCCTCCGGTGGACTCTCTCCAGCAGTTCCCTGGTGGCTGTGCCAAGTAAGATGCCAAAAACACCCTCTTCCAAGCTCTGTTGCTGGAGCTAGCATGTTTAATTCACCTCATTGTGCTCATCACCACGCAGGGATTTCAGCTGCTGGTGAACAAACCTGAGCACAGCAGAGCTCTGCTGGTGGAGACCCACACCAGGGCTGGAATGGGGGCATGGCAGGGGGAGAAAAGAGGAGGTTGTGTCTTCTGAGTGAGCATTTAGAGCATTTGATAGTGCTTAACTAATGGAGGGATGTGTTTTTCCAGAAATGCAATCATAATTTTACTTAAAAATTAAAGTCCAAATTGTGCAAGATACCTAAAAGTTCAAACATTAAACTTCATCTACCTTTAAAAAAAAAAAAAAGCCTGGAGAAGAATGTATGTCTGCCTATAATTTTAACAACTTCCTCTTGGATTCTATTTATATAGTGGAAAAAGAAAAAGGCTATTGTAGGCCTCCCATGCAAGTCTCTCAGATCTCAGGACAAATTCTCCCAGCCTACAAAGGAACATTTTTTTAGCCCTCTTGTTAGCCATGCTACAGCGTATTATGGGGTCCTAAAGGTCAAACACCTCTGGGCTTTTTACTGCATGATTGTTGTAACAGCTCTCCCAGTCAAAAGCCAGATGATAATTTCGCAGAAGATGCACGAACAGAAACAAACTCATTAGTCTCACAGGTTCAAGGTGCTAAATACCCTCCAAGTACAAAGTATAATCTTCTTTCCTTCCACACTTTATCCTATTGCCTCCAGTTTATATCACCTGCCTTGTTCTACGTAAGAAGCAGTCGGCAGTCTAAATCAGACCCAGCACAACTACTTGCTATGGAGACTTACTCTTCAGTGCAGAGTTTGTGACATGGAAAAATATTTTTGCATTAAAAACAAAAGAACAATCTTGGAGGAGCCTCTTCTCAGCGCTCAGACAGTCGTAACGACATGGCATGCTATGAAATGAAAAATCATGCAATTTCCTTCTCTATACAGTTGGAAAGGTTTAAATAATTAAACCAATTATTTTGCTATAATAACATGAAATTAAGTTTTCTTTGCTTAAAAATAATAGAAAACTACAATATAATCTAATCTAATCTTGTGTTTAAGTCTATATGAAGGATATATAGCAGTGCTGCTCTAGGGCAGATATTTAATGAATTACCGAATAAGATATCGCGTGCATCGGCTGTGTCTTTATTGCATCTATTGCATTCCATCTATTCTTTACATATTTTGTTGTGAATTACTGCTCATCCCTTGATGTTTATGTACATGAGATAGTCAAATACTTCACCTACGTGAGTGTATTTGCTAACAGCGATGGAAACAGCACAGACCCTACAGCCTGTGGAGGACAGCTTCCCTCCCTGTTGAAGGGAAAAGGCATGCTGGTCCTCACCAGAGTCTCAGGACTTTTGCCCTTGTCATGAAAAAATGAATCAAGATTTTCTTTGTCTTTTGGGAAAAGATGGATGGACTAAAGCAAAAAGAGGGTCAGACTCCAGGCCTTTTCCATCCAATTTTTGTTCAGTGAGGTGTGGAAGTCTAAGGGGATGTGCTCACTTGGCCTGGATAAGGCATCCTGCCCAGATAGGCAACACCTCAGTGCAAACATGTTAAACATCTGAGATTTCATCAATGTCTCAGATGAGCTTGGGTTTTGTTCATATACTCTGCCTTCTACCCATCTTCATCACAGTTTTTAAGGGTCTGCACAAATAATAACTACAAGACTGTACCTGTATACCTGTCCCCTTTGCTTAAACAAATGCTGAGGTTTCTACTCTTGTTGATGCCTGTACTGCAATTAAAGTTAAAAGAAAGTTGAAAATTTACAGATTCCTTAATGATTGTAGCCGACAGGATAACAAAAGCATTATTGCTTTTGCCGTCAGAGGACAGCCCAGAGTGACACACTTGAACGGTGGGAAAGTTCTCCACGTGATCAAGGCTCAGTCTCAAATTGCCGTGTGTATATCTATACACACACGGATCTAAACGAGCTTCTCTCTCTGCACGTTATTCCTCGATAACCATTATTGAAAACTTTTCCTTTCAAAGCATGCTTGCTAGAAATCAGAGCTTACACACAGGAAAGCAGCTCCTGTGTCCAGGGAATGCTGAAAAAGGGACATCATTTGCAGGAAATTTACCATTTGTATTAGGTTTTCAGATTTCATTGGCAATTTGAATCCTACCTCCCACGTTTTTCATTACAGCCTCTTCTCAGGTACTCACGCAGTTGTCCTACAGGTGCTGCTCATACCAAAGCGATCAGCTCGCGCAGGTTTTGTGCCTTTCCATGGTGTGGGCTCTCTCTCCTTTTAGACCACTTCCCCTTACGTGTGTTGTGGCACAGCTGCGATGATCCAGAGCCGGGGGATGAAGGACTGGCCCGTAGCATTTCTCTGCAGTTCCTGAGCTACCCCAGGGCAGGGAAATAATCTCAGCTGCAGCAGCAACAAGGTGACACAGCCTTGCTGCAGGGCCACCACGTTACTTCTCCCCATTCCTGCACCTGCCACCAGCTCGTGGCTGTGAAGATGCGGCTCCAGGTCTGAAGGATGGGGAAACCACCCCCAGACACGCTGGACCTGCTTCTCAAACTGGTGTGCACAAATGCCCTCTTCTTTGGCTGTAATTTTACATTTTAACCTTCTCTGAGGTCCTCTCCAGCTTGCAAATTGAGTCAGATTAACACAGCAGGGCATTTATGTGATTACCTGCTCCGACGGCTCCCAGGGCTTTTTTCATCTCCTTTTTCCCCGATAGTCTTCAGTCACAGCCACGCACTGAGTGAACTGAGAGGATAAATACACCGTCATCCTTATAGACTTATTATCACCGCCTTTATGTTGGGAATTAACATTTTGTTTCTACTGGCGTCTCATTAAAATATTGTTTAACCAGTGGCTATATTGTATTGTATCCCATTCTCACCACGTTCTTACAGAGGATATTCTGCCCCCTGTGAGCTCCTGCGGTCGGGGATAAGTGGGGAACCTGGAAAGCTTCTGTTGGCTGGTTGGCATCACTTCTGTTGGCATCACTTTCCACGCTGCAGAGAAAGAATCTGCTTCTACCTCGCAACTGGTGAGTCCAGGTAAATAATTAGAGACGGCCAGTAAAATCTCCTCTCCCAGTCCCCCATGGCAGGCAGGCAAGGGAAGGGTCCCAGGGCAGCACCAGGAGAGGGGATGAGCTGCTTCCTCCTGCCCATGTGTCACAGCTTCTGGAGCATCGCGGTGCATCCAGGACAAAAGGTGTCAGGACAAACAGCGTGGGTGTCTCAGAACTCAGCAGCGTGCATGAATGAGCAGTTTCACCTAGAAAGTCTTTTCCATAGACCTGGAGCATGTTTTTATGTACTCCAAATATAATTGTCTTACAAAATATATTTACCTTTTTCAATGCGGCTGTATAAATTTAGAAACCTCAGAATTACTAATTTACTTTCTGATATTCCACATATTACGTTACATTTTAAAAATGTTGTTTATATTATTTTGAATTAAGTGCAAAATTTCTGATTTTCTTGTTGTTCTGACCTTTACAGAACAGTGAGCTTCGCTAGCAAAGCCAATAATTTGCCCATGCTGCACAATGGCAAATCCAACTGCAAAATAATATTTGTGACATCTATTTATAGCAGATGTAAAATCCCCACAGGAAGCTGGTAAATCCCCTTCTCTGTGTTCAAATATTAGGGGCCACAAGATCGCTTTTCCTATGCAGGAATAGGGCTTCACTGTCTGAAGCTGGTGATTGATGCTACTCCCAAGTAATTTTTCACATAAATGATCCCTCCCCATCTCATTTACATAACTATTTTATCACAGTGTGAATTAGTTCTTCACACTTCTGCATAGTTATGTCTCAAACATGAAATTTTCTTACTGAGTAATGGAAACATCTATCAAATAAAAAAGATCTCTAAACCTCGTAGGAGACAACTAGTGTTAAATATCTCCTAATAAGCCTCATATTGATTCTCCTTAAGCAATTAAAATATACATTTTTTTCCATCAATTCCTTCACAGTGTGAATACAGACATGAAAATCCAAACCATGAAACAAGGGCCAAGCAGAAGGTAGGGCACGTTTTCTAGGACACCACAGAGAAAAAGAGTCAGTGGTTATCCAAATAAAATACAATACAGATGTAAAACCTGAATATGTAAAAAGCGTCTTTCTTCAGCATCTGCAATAAATTCCTAAAACAGCTCTTCTTTCTAGCAAATAGCTTCAAACTAAATTTAAGAAACTTTAAAAATAGATTTTGGAGAATTTGGAGACAAGAAAAGCCATTACTTTCAAGGCAATCTGGTTTTGCTTAGATTACTTCCTTCAACTCTGATCTGAAGAAGGTGTGAAAATAGGCTAAAACGAGGCCAAGATTTCACTGGCCTTGATGGCGTGCCAGAGCGGAGGATTAAATCTCTGGAGGATCAATTCCAAATGACTTTCTGTATGTGCTAAGACTCACTATAAAACCATTTTTTCAAGGGTCTAACATAAAATCTAAACATACTCTCACACTGAATGAAGAATAACTACAACCATGGTAGGGGGTTTGTTGACGTGACTGACTGGTTACATTTAGCCACAAAGGTCTCACAGTTCACCAGTGGTGAGTAGTTAAGGTTCTTTCTTCAGCAAAATACTTACATTTCATAAAAAAAGAAAAAAGACAAACATAGAAAGAAGAATACATGTTAAACCTTTTCTTGAGGAAGGACAAGATAAGAGATCAGAGGGAAAACTAGGTGTACATAATAACGACAATTATCCAACTGTTCAATTATTTCAATATTATTTTTATGTTAAAAGTCATTGTTACTAAAAAAGGTTTCATGTCTGCAAATTGTCCAAATGCGTGCCATATATAAAGAATTTTAATTCAAAATTGGTTTAGTCATAAAAAATATCCGTAAATCAGGTTTTAAATGGGTACCTAATATTTAGCTAGCAGTTGTTAGCAGCAAAGTATGGAGAAGCAAGCAGCAGTTTCAAAATCCAACGCTTAAAGGAATTTAATTTTCACTTAATTTTTCATTTGCAGCGATTTCCACCCAGCCCCACACCTATGAGATCAGAGAGGGCCGCTGGCTGGCAGCGCGCCATGGCGGCTGTCAGGGCTGCGATGATTCACGTTTTCCTCTGCCATTGCCAGGATTTGTCCCAGAAGATGTGTCAGCGACACCCCCTCACCACGTCGCCCCGCGCTCTGCCTCGACTCACCAGCTCCTGCAGTTCCCCCTTCCTAAAGGTGATGCCGGCCGGGGACCGCGAGGGGCCCTGGGGCTATGCAGGGCACAGCTGGGCACAGCTGCAGAAGCCCAGGCAGGCATACCATGATATAATTACCCACCATTAACAATATCTAATTTAAGGTGTTTTTAAATATTTGATGGCGGCGATGAATGGTACTAGAAGATTGCGGATAATCATAAATTACAAGCAATCCTCTACATGCATTTTTTACCTCTCCTCTTTAATGAACAAAGCTCTACCATTAACTCACTTTACAAATGTTAGCTGCCAGAGGAATGTCCTTTTTGTGATGAGGAACGCTGGCATTCAGCCTAGTTTTTGGCTGAGGTCATTACAAAGTTGTAAGCAGCACATCCCAGAAGAAAGTGAGGACTGTGCTGTTCAGATATTTATACACCATGTGCTTTGCCTCGTTACCATGACACCACGGCGCCCAGTCCTACCTCCTCTCTCTACATACATGCAAGCTGGAATTTCATCTTTTCTGCACAAGCACACACAGTTACTTCATTATCCGGCAGAGAATATTGGCATCGCTTCATACTAACTATACATTGACTTATTTCAAAGTGATTGTGCTCTTAACATGGATGCTGACATCTCTGGGGTCCTTTGCACAATTGAGTTTTTCTCCTATATATGTAGGTCCTACATAAAGGCATGGCATTCACTGGGATGTGAAAAATAGAAAATGTGGCCACCGAATCATTAGATCCCCAACTAGACCACTTTGTTCCTTGCAATAGCATTAAATTACAAAACTTGGTGTCAGCGTTGCTATCACTCAGGAGTTCAGCGGGAAACACAGCTCTTCTGGACTTCTCTCTGCTGGCAAGCAAGGCTGCGCATTAAGGATATATTCATTTACATTCCTTTCAAGCTGATGCCAAAGTGTCCTTTTTGTAACTTTTTTTTTTTAAACTTGGTGAAATTTGCATAAACTACATGAAATTGCCACTTTTTATAAATTAACATTTATAAACCAAACATGTTTCCCTCTGTATCCTGGAGCCTTGCTCTGCATGTCCTGTTTATGATCCTCACCCTCAGGGCAATGGTTCAGAGTTGAGTTTCTACTGGGATGTCTTTCAAGCCTTAGTATCCCCACCTAATTTTTTATTTCTCTTTAAATACAGAAAACGTTTATGTTTAAATAAAAGCATGGCAGTGACCTGTAGAGCAGCTGGTGCGCAGGTGGAGCTCAGCATTTTTGACTCTTCTGGGGTTGGTCTTCTGCAGATCTCCGAGCAAGGACACCGCTGTCCATGCCACGTGGAAAGAAGGATCTGGCAGCTTTCATCCCCTTCCTCTTCACCTTGAAGGATTTTCTTTCTTTTGGAATGGCCTATGTGAAACTGTGCCAAAACAAACAGCATTCCTTAACTTCAATTTATATTTTTTGAACAACAGAAGAAAACATATGCAAAATATACTTGGGTTTATTATTTGAAAAACTCGCACTGGACAGCTTTGCCTTTGGAGATTAGGAAGAGAAAAAATAACAATCTCTCTCCAGAAACAAAGCTATTCTTCTGAGCAAGATCCACAAATGCTGTCCAAGGGGTTTTACTGTTTCTGTCCATGGCTGGAAACCACACATCCCTCCATCAGCTGTGTCGAGTCACAGATGTTAAAAAACAGACCAGAGCCCATGGGAAGCTGCCTAAATTTCCCCTCTCTCCAGGGCTGTGCCCATATAGCTGGGTACCCGAGTGACACCGCATCCCACCCCACCACCCTCCATGGTCACACCTGTGAGCTCTTTTCTGAAGTCTGGATGATCTAATTTACCTATCCTTCTGGTTTTGTTTTTTTTTAAATAATCATATTTTGGAGTTGAGGACTGTCTGGAGATGGGAGAGGCTTGGGTTCACAGGATTTCTCCTCCTCTGCCTGTTTGCTGCAGCATTTTACATCCAGATCTCCCACTTCCACAACTGCAAAGCATCCAGGGGACAATTGCTCTCTACAGCTCCCCGAAAGGAGATTGTAGCGAGGGGACGTCTGTCTCTTCTCCCAAATAACAAGTGATAGGATGAGAAGAAATGGCCTCAGGTTACACCAGCAGAAGTTTAGATTGAATATTAGGAAAAATTTCTTCACCAAAAGGGTTATGAAGTATTGGAACAGGCTGCCCAGGGAAGTGGTGGAATCGCCATCCCTGGAGGTATTTAAAAGCTGGGTAGACATGGTGCTGAGGGACATGGTTTAGTGGTGGACTTGGCAGTGCTGGGTTAACAGTTGGACTCGATGATCTTAAAGGTCCCTTCCAACGTAAACTCTTCCATGAATTATAGAGTGCCCAAGGGACGACCATGTCCATTTCTCCCCCGAGATCATTGCACTGCGCATTAGCAGTTAGACACCCATGTGTACACAGGCTCAGGCAGTTGCCTTCAAGCCAGAAGCCCTTAATTGCCAGGCCTTACAGAAACAGTCCTTCTCACTCTTTGACCCAAAAATGACTTCATTACTTCTAAAAAGTAAAACATTTACATGTGAGAAGAACCCCCAGAACCTTGTAGAACAAGACCTCAGAGCAGAAGTAGGTTTGGCAACCACATCAAAGTTGTTTGAACCTCTCGAGTGTATCCTGAGCAGGGACTGCGGGGCACCTGGCCAGGAGGAGAGCGCTGTGCCTGGGGACATGGTGCCTGGGAAAGGCCCTGCCCAACAGTGCTGGCCATCAGGACAGGAGGGGACATGCTCCATCCTGGAGGTCTGGAGCTGAACCAGGCTTGTGGCAGCTTGGGGTCTCTGGGGGAATGCAGAAGTATCAACAGAAGTTGTGCTTATTAATACCCAGCACACAGTTTCCCCACTTTGCATTTAAGACCACCTCATACGCGGGAATGGCAGGAGCTCCCAGGCTCAAAACAGACAAGTACGAGAGGAAAACCTGCCTCTGGTCCTTGCATGAAAGCACAATAAATGCTTAGATATAAATTTGGGCCAACCCTTCCTCTTAAAACGATCAACACAACCACGAAACAAACAAAGCAGCACCACTCCACGCTGCAAGCTGCTGGACTCTTCTCTCAGCCTTTACACTCAGCCAAGAACTCCCACAGAAACGTTTTTATATCTCAAGACTACTTGAGACTAACCTAAGTACTGCACTTTCACTGCCAAATTTAATTTCTTCGTGGAGCCTGTTAACTCAGTTAAAAGCTTGCCAGCCTTTCTGAGGACGGAGCGCTCTTCAGACCACTGCCTGGCCTCTCCTGGAGAGGCACAATTAGCCACAGAAAGGCTGCGTCTGTGTGCCGGTAACGAGCCCGGCACTCTGTGCCCCATTGGGTTTTCCCATTCTTCTTCTACATTCACAGAGAGCCATTCAATATCTGAAGTACGTCTTTTATAGCAGCCACAAAATAGCACCCTCCTGCAAGAAGAGCACTCGGGGATCATGAGGACACGACGGTCCGGCAGCGGAGGGCAAGATGCCCTTTTGGTGGCTGGGTGCTGGCACGGCATCGACTTGTGGTGCCAAGAACGGCGCAATTCGGGGGCTGCAGCCACAGCACAAACCTACACGGGGACAAGCTGGCAAGAAAATATCAACCAGCACGTTTTGCATCTGTGAAGGGGAGAGGGCAGATCCATATGTGTATATATATTTAGTTTGTCGTGATAAAAATCTCAAAAAAACCCAGAGAGCAAGCGAAAGAAACAGAGATATTACAGTACCCAGAGTAAATTAAAGAAACAAAATTAGAAACAATCTGTGTTGCAAAATGTGGTCAACAGAATGCATCACCATGACAATTCTTGCTAGAAGCAACAAGGGAGGCTTCCTGGCACTGCTGAAGGAGTGCTCTTTCAGTAGCGGAGAATCATCAAAATGCAATTTACAGCACCAAAAAAAACCAAAAAAAAAAAAAATCTGTAGTGGCATTCTGTTGACTTTTATTCTTAAAATGTGAGAACTAGACTGGAGAAGCATTACCTCACGCTGAATTCTATGAAAATCCTGATCCCAGTTTTAATGCCAGAAAATCAGAAGCATCTTTAGCATTTTCCTTGGTGGTTACATTACAGACAAAGCTAAAATAAAGATCAAAGATTTATATCACAGACATAAAATTAAATCAAATGAGAGTCTTACATTGAGGCACACGAAGGTGGGCTTTAAATAATAAAAATTATTCTAAAAGGAAATGTGAAGGAAGGATTAAAAAACCTAAGCACTGAATAATAATAATATTAATTCCTTTGAAAGGTCATCATCTAGTCCAAAATATATAGAATATGTAGCAACAAATTACAGCAATAACATCGCTTGTCTAGCAGTTAATGATCTTACCGAACTAACCAGATAAGCAGCGTATTCTCTATTTTGCCTTGCATCGGGTGTGCTGGTGGGCAGCAGGACAGGGCTCGAAGGGCTGCCCAGGGACACCTTGTCCCTTGGGGATACCTGCCCCGTGGGGAGTGAAGGGCTCGTCTTCCAGCCTGGAGCTCCCCGGGCAAAATGTGCTCATAGGCTTGCACAGCTCAGCACGGGTGAACTCTCCATCCTCCTCCTCCTCACCTTCCAGCTCCCATCGTGTCCCAGCTCCTAGATAAGAGCAGAATTTTACCGACGGCTCTTTTGAAACATCGCATTCGTGAGGTCGGACATCCCGTCCCCACAGCAGTCCTTGATGGAACGTTGTATGGAGATCCAAAGTCAACACAAATGGTTTGTTTCAGTTTTGGGGAGCTGAGAGACAACGACAGAGCTCTCGTGACGGATGAAGTCACACAAACGTGTTCATTTCCATTGTGATGGGGAGAAGGCTCAGCTGAAAAGTGAGAAAATAAGGTTCAAATCTACCTGGAGAGAAAGCCAGACAGCTTATCATAAAAATAATAATAATTATAAAAAAAGATAAAAAAGGAAAGATAGGAATGTTTTGATGACAAATGAAAAAAAAAAGAAAAACTGTGGCTATTGGGGGGAAGATGAGGTTAATCTGTACTTTGTTCTCACCACATGCAAACACAATACATGTACTTCTGGTGGTTATCATCGCAGTTACTGTACAAATCGCACAGGTAATATAGCTGATTGTTAATTATCTCCGGATAACACTGATAATATAGCTGATTGTTAATTATCTCCAAGCCCTCCTTGGATACAGCAATAGCAGGTCATACCTACTGCACTGCCGGCAGTGGAAATCACGTCGAGCTGAAGCTCTGCTTCTGGGGGTTACTACTTACTACATTTGAGGGAGATCAAGCACCAAAGATACATTTTTTCTCTTAAGAACATAAATCTGTACAAATCTGAATGTAAAAAATGGTATACGCATGTGGCAGGGGCTGACCTTGAACTGGAAAAAAGTTTGTTAAAAAACTTTTCCCCTTGAAAAAAACACAAATTCAGGCTGATCTAAATAATTTCTTTCTCATCAAAATACTTTGTGTCAAATATTTCATTTTGAATGTTATTCTGTGTTAAAAAATAGTAAATTACTTAGCAACTAAAATGAAATATCTGATGTGGGGTCAAATTGAATACTTTGTTGATTCTGGGATGAAATGAAATTTTTTTATCATTTTTGTTTTAAACAAAGCTTTATTTTTTTTCCCCAGGCAATTTAGAATTGCCAGGGAATAAAAGAAATATATTACCTACCGCTAGGTACCATATAAGCAATATATAATAGAGTTATAATAAAGAACACTGAAAAACTCCATTATGTTCCCATTGCTTTGTCAGAGGAAGAACCGCCTGGTTAGAGTAGTGCTTGTATATCTCAGTAATATCTAAGTCTCAGAGAAACCTTACCAGCAGTGAAATCAGAGCTAGCCGTAGACAAACAAGGTAATCAAATACTGTGAGAAAACTGACTATTTGCATAACTGGAAAAAAAAAAAAAGAAGAAATGGGAAAAGGGACAACGCATATAATATTCATAATTCATAGAAAAATGATTTTTACTTTAACAAGAGAGCATTCCTCCTTGTACAACGTGAATTCCAGCATGGGAATGGGGGGTCAGCCCTCTCTTGCACGGCACTTCAGAAGATCTCAGTAGGACCAAGCAATCTCACCGCCCGTTGGGATTTTTAAGGGAAAGCATCCTTGCTAATGCTCCAGCATTCCGAGCTCTTTCCTACACAGTGCCTTGATATTGCACCTGTTAATTGAATGGCAAACTGTTGCCTTGTAATTGAAAAAACATGCATTGCTGTGTAAAAGTATTTGAACTAACGTATTGAATCCTTTGAAAAGTTATTTTCCCATAATATTGCCTTCTAAAATCATAAAACCTTTAAGTAGATCTATGGCACAAGATGTACACGTACATAATTAAAATAACTCATCTTGGTCGGATAGGGATTATCTGATGCATGCTAGTTGTCTTTGTCACCCGCTATTGTTTTGAACAATGTTATTAACAGAAAATCAAATTAAGGATGAAAAATAATTGCAAAATATATCAAAGCATAAAACAGATGTTAAGTGCATAGAATAAATAGCTGTAGGGAAAAGCTTTAAAATATTGTTAAGAGCTTCAAAAATAGCCTGTATTTCAAACACATTTTTATCTCTTATTTTTCTCCCACACTTTTTTGGTGTGGAAACAGGCTTAAAACTCAAAGATAAAGAACAAATAAATGTTGTCTTTTGTTTCCAGGTATGAAATGGGGACCTCAGTCTCTTTAAGTTGTAAATACTAGAGCTGCTTCCTTCAGAGTTCGTCTTACCAGAAGTCTGGTTTATAGATGAAAAATAAAGAAATAGTGTCAATGCCCAAGCAGTTGGGCATTGCCTCTTATTTCCCTGGCAATATTTCATACGGTTTGCTGTTGGCTCCTCCTTTATGTAAGTGGCCCGTCAGATACAAACCCGCTGTCCGCACGGCTGGATCCAGCTTCAGAAATTACGCTCAAGCATCAGGACTAGCCGTGTGTAACTGCACATCACCAGAAAATTAAACCTCCTTCATCCCAGCGTGGCTTCCAACGCGTGGGATGCCCTCGCTCTGCTGTTAGGAAAGAGCCGGGCTGTGACCCCACTGCTGTCCAATGCATCCGAAGAATCAGTGCTTTGGCACTAACTGCCCGATAACGAGATTTTGTGCATTTCTACAACATCTTTGCTGTCAGATTACCCAAAACTGCTTTGTGTACTCGATCCTCTTTGTCCTTGGTTCATGACGATGGCGAAGGAAATGGAAGTTTTCAGAGCCACACAAAGGTGCAAATTTGCTGCTCATATCATAAAATGCTTCTCTGGAGCTCAAAAATAAACCCCAAGTTGTTCCCACGAGTACCACAAAGACAATAATAGTGTGAGGCTCTGTGAGGAAGGGAAATCAAGCCAGGGCTGTGCACTCACCTCCACGGCCGAGCTCCTCTGCACCACCCCAAAGCTGGTGGCCCGCAGGGACCGGGGCTGAGACCCAGCTCAGCTCTGCCGAGTGTTCATGACAATGTATAGCTTGGGCGACCATTCACAACCACAACTTCATTCTGCATGAGTCATTTCATCCAACCGACTAGTACAGACATTCAAAAAAGAAAGATGATGTTTACTGATGCGCAGCATCCTGCTAAATTATGCCAACGATTCCCCCGCCCAGTATTCCTGGTTGCCGCTGTAGGTTGGGATGCCTGACTAACACCCAGCGCCTGCGGAGAGGAGCCGGGATCTGCGTCGACGCGAGCAGTTGGGACCTCTGCGCGGTGACTCACGTTGTCAACCGCTGAAGTGACAAAGTGTTGAATTTCCTCTACACCCCGTGTCACGGTGCATCAGTCAGCGAGGGGGCACAACTCTCCTCTACGCATCCTTCCAGCTATATTTATTGGTGAAAAGACAGAAAAACATGCTCTTGTCACATTTTAAAATAAAATATATGTGAATTTTATGAAAAGCACCAGATGACTGCACACAGGGATGAAGAGATATTAATGCAGACAGTGACACCTCCAGTTTCTTTGCGCTGCCTGGCGAGCGCACCGGCAGAGCTGGCAGACCCGGTTTCCTTCTTGCTCAGACCTGGCTGGTTTAAGCAGAGGGAGGGAAGGGCAGGTGACACACCGGTGACACAATGAGCACCAAAAAAATCACAGACAGGCCAAATTCTGGTCTAACTTTTAAGACAAGCCGGCAAAGGGTACTGGGGGAAAACAGAAACACCGGGATATTTTGAAACGTTTTAATTTTATAGAAATTTATATTCTATGAAAGCCACATCGATGCATTTTTAACAATTTTTACTTTCTAGAATTTATTTAAAATTGTCATTCTTCAAAGTATTTTATGAGGATGTACGGTCTTCTGAGTGAAACCATTCATCAGCAATTACAAAATGCAAAGGGCAACACTACTCAAATGAAAGAGACCTCAGACACAGAAAGGTTTCAGCTTCTCTAAACCTCATTTGTAAGCAGGGGTAAAATGGAAGAGTAAATGGAAGAACTTGATAGCTTCATGTCAGAAAAGACATGAACCGTGACACAGCAGTGTCAGCAAGACTAAAATGAGCTGTTAAAATACCTGGAGTGAAACAACACATGGTTTCTAAAGTGGCAGATTGAAAAAAAAAAGCTGATAATGGGTCAAGAATGATGAAATTTATGCCTTGTTTCTGCTGCGCACTGGGACTTCCACTTTAAAATTTTCAGTCAGAACATATTAGATTGCCTCCAAATTAAAGTGTCAAGGTAAAACTCAGCAAGTGTAGTTCAACAGCTCCGTAAAAACATTGGCAGTAAGGGAAACAAGAAAACAAACCTCATTCTGATTTTACTTGTAGCACCTGAACCTGAAGAACATGACTTTAAATAGCAGCACTCCAACAGCGTAAATATGATAAAAACCAGGCCCTGTAGCAATGATATATAAGGAAGCTTTAAGTGCCTGTCAAGGGATTTTAAATAAGATTTTTGGAGCTAAAACATGATTTAGCTTTTCCAATATCACATAAAACTAAAAATCAAAAAAAGGTGAGGTTATTTTATTGACCTTCAGGAGAAAAAATTCTCGATAGCTGATGGCCGTTGAGGGTGGCAGAGAACAAGCGGTTCCAGCTCCTGTGATTACTGAGCAAACTACTTTTTCAACCATTTTTTCCACTATTTCAAGCAATGGCTCAGCACAACTTAACAGTTTCCAATTCAGTAACTAAAAAAGCTCATGGGTCTTTATTTTTCTAGGGTGAGAAGGGCAAACGACAAAATAGAAGCATTCCTGCTGTCAGGGTACCATAACATTTGTCTGGCACAAAACGTGTCTCATCACAGACGGTGCGACTGGGCGCCCACCTCTGCATTTTCAAGGGCTTCTGGGATGGAGACGGAAAGCTCTGCCTTGCCTTTAAATAACTCCAGTATAAGGAGGAGGAAAACCAATTTTTCCTCCTGACCCCAAAATGAGTTCTCTCAAAAAACAATACAGCAGTGGGTTAATTATTTCTCAGGAGATTCAAGTACCTGGAGTGGCTTCCTCTTCTCCCGGAGTCTCACACAGCTCTTTGGAAATCTTATCAGTTGAAACAAGAGATCTTCCTCGGATCATAGACTCTGAGGGGAATTTCTGATATTTTATTATCCTGACCTTTAGACCATCCTCTGTCTTTTTACTCTTCGGTTTATATATCAGGAAATATCACGACGTATTGAAGCATGCATGCTTGCATTGCAGCGCCCGTCCTTCCCATCACCAAAGACAGACCTTAAACTCTTTACTCACTGAACTGGAAGTTAAATTTTTTTTGAGTGACTGCTTGAAGCAATGGGTAAGAAGGGAAAAAGCCCTTATTTATAAATCATGTTTAGCTGGTGTCAGCTATCAAGATTTTGATATTTGCTTACATCATTTACTTTTAAAGGCATATTTTCTCCGTTAAGACTATGTTTTGAAAATTCCTTGGCATTTTAATTGGCTTGATATTTCAATTCTCTTGTCAAAAAATGGACTAGCTCAAAAAGCACAAGCCGATTTCGCTGTGGATCCCTCCTTCTTACAGCCTCCTGAAGGCTGCTCACTTTCCGCAGAAGTTTGCAGTCCACTGGCTGCAGTTATTACAAAAACTTCTGCATTTGAAACAAGTCTGGCAAATCCAGTCATCTTGAACAGCGATCGACCAGTAACAATCTGCCTGTGGGCGACTGACTCAGAATTAGAGATTTCAGACCAAGCTTTTCATTTCTTCTTTTCAACCAAAGAGCTACAGAGAAAGAGCCAGAAAAAAACCCACTACAACCGGCTGGAGATCTGCATAGCTATAAGTAAAGACTTCTAATGGAAACTGTAGTTTAAAAGTGTACCTTTGCTATCCAGTTCCTCCTATTTTGACCATTCTTCTTCGCATAGTTGGGATTGGAAGATCAGGACTGTTCTCCCTTGAAACAGGGCTACCTGGAGAACAAGGGGGAGGCATAAGATGATGGATCTGCTGCAAGGACCGCTGGCCAGGAGCATCCAGGGGAGTGCTGCTCACCCTGGACTTGGTCTTCCTGGCATGTGCATTTACCAATACACAATGTGTGTACTAGTAGGAGCTGCCTGGTACAAGGGAAATGCTGGCAAGCAGCGGTTATTTCCATTTAACTTAGTAGGAGTAATAACAATGTTGTTCTCTTTCTGTTCTGCTCACTCTGCATTTGCCTTGCACCACGCTCACGCACCAGTTCAGACAGTGGGAAAACTGGAGGGGGTATTTGCCCCTTGGATCACCCTGCTAAGTGTTCTCCAGCTTGGCTTTCTGCAAGAAACAGGTTTCTCCAGTCTGACACAAATGACGATGCTTCCTGCAGCGCCGTGGTACCCAGAGCTGCTTCCAGGCATCCGCACCCAAGGGCCGGGCTCGGGGTCTCTGACCAGCCCCCCCAAAAGGCACTATCCTGCAGCACAGACGCCTGCTTTTCACTTTCCAAGAGTTCACAGAGATTCAAAATTTCTGCTAAATTTCAGTCCTTTTGCGTTATATAACCAGCAGCGTGTGTTTTTATTTTCTTCCAGTATCTTATGCAGGTTAGAAATATCAGGGTCTGATAAAGCTCATCCGATCTCAGACGCTTCAGGAGAAAATGAGGAAGGCTGGGATTTTTTTCTACCCACAAAGAACAGTTTGCTTGCTTCAGTAAGTTATAGCTTAATGGCTCTGCATGAAAAACAACAATAATGGTCAGTTCTAAGTAAGATTCAGTTTCAAGTTGCTTGAAAACTGAAAAGAAGGTCAGCACGGCCAGTCAGGTTCCTCTGTGCTTTTGTCTTATTTAGCTTTGCAAATCACAGTTCTCTTCATCTCCCGAGCCTCTAGTGTGAGAGTGAAAAATGCAGTTGCAACAGCGAAATTTTATGTTATTATATTCCCCATCTTATTATCTAAATCGCTATACCATGAGTGAATTCAAACCAGAAGTCTCTATTGATCTTCATCTCTCTGACTAGAACTACTCTTTTTTTTTCAAACCCTAGTGTGTTTACACATCGCTGGAATAATTTGGAAATCTGTTTACAAGCTGTCCAACGTAATTGAGAAGGATTTTTCTCGTGCCTTTGAGGTCACATACTTACAAAGGTGAAACTTGCTGCAGTAGCTATTTTAACAGGATCAAGGACGAAGAACAATTACATGTAGACTGGGGACCAATAAAGGGAAATCCACAGAGAACTCTAAAGACCTGAGAAATAATCTAGGCGATGCACTAAGAATAGAGCAAGTCAGGAGAGGAGAACTTGGGGGAAAAAAAAAAAAAAGTTAATGCAATTTGAACAAATTGTTTCTTATTAGATTGAAAAAGAATTCGTAATCTCAACAATGTCACTTATGGCTTTTTCCTTCTCCTGCCTATCGATTCTGACTGGCCGTGGGCTCAGGTCAGTGTTAGCCGAGGGGCTGCCATCCCCTTGCCTTTCACAGGGGAGGCCTGACCCACAAGTACCGCTGGAAGGTGAAAACAGCTTATATATTCTCCCTGGATATAATGTGTAGGAATTTCACTGCGCAGCCTGAGCTCTAGCATTTAAAAAAATTCAGCGAGCATTTCATCAGGCAGAGAAGTACGGAGACGAAGTCGGAGAGGTCAGGGTACAAAGCGTGGGGCAATTAACAAGATATCATTCTGTAAGTACATTAGTAATAAAGGAAGACCAAAAAAGGAGTGGGAAAGCCATTAACCAAGCAAGCTGAGTGTTTAATGAGCTTTCTTTGCTTCAATCTTCATGAAAAAGGCCAACTGAGAGCAGATGGTCGGCACAATAATACTGTAACAAAGAGGGAAGATTGTAATCTCATAAAAAGGGAATGGTGAGAGCGCTTGGCTAATTTAGATGTTTTCAAATCAGTTATGCTGATGAGCTTTATCTTCGCATACTTAAGGAACTGTCTGAAGCAATATCAGAATCTTAACTATTATCGTGGTAGACTGAAGAGGGAAAGATGGGGGAAAAGAAACCACATCTTTAAGGAGGAGGAGAAGATATTGCTTTACATCCCAGCTCACAAACCATCCAGTCACAGAAAAATACTTAATCTTTCTATAAAAGCAACAAGACAGGAAGGCACGAGCAGCAGCACACAGCATTTGTTGAATCACACCGTATCACAGAATCACAGAATACCAATCGCATTTCCTTCTATGGGATGTTAAAGAGGCGCCGCCTGACTTCAGCCCCAGCTATTACCACGGCGTTCAGGGATAGGCATACAGGCTACACAGCTCGCCAAAACACCATTCATTTCCAGAAAACAGTTCTATTCAAAATGAAAGGATGAATGAAGCACAGCTTCAGAGAGACCTGCCTTGAACTCAGTATTATTAATTTTTTCATTAATGACTTGGGTGACAGAAGAAGGAATATGCTTATTACATTTGCTGATAACGCTGTGCAGGGAAGGGCTGCAAGCACACGAGAGGACAGGATTAAAATTCAAAAAGGTCTTGACAAATTGCTGAAATAATCTTTTAAAGAAGCGTGTTATTCAGGAGAGACAACACAAGATACTATACTTGGGCAGAAATAATCAATTGCATAATTACAGGCTGGGAACAACTGCGTGGGTTGGGGAAAGGTGCTGTGAGCCCGGCCGATGGCTGACACTGACGTGCAACGGCCCTGCAAACCATGGACCAAATAATCTTTGAATATTAAATGAAAAATTCAGGAAGGTCAATTGAAAATTGTTCATGGATATTTAATAAAAGGGAAGATGAGAACAATAATCAAACAAATTACTTGTTCCAAATTATCACTCAGTTTTACCTGTAGTTCATTACTGACTCAGATTAATGAATGCTGAAAAGATATTGCTCTCGTATGAATATTCAGACTTTGCTACTTGATTGCAGAGTTTCAAATGAAAAATGCAGTGTATCAATTCTTGATGAATTTTTTAAGAGAGTCAAATGCCAAATGCCCTCAATAGTAGACCTATCATTTAAGGAGATCCCATTGGTATATCAGGGTATGGAGAAGTTCCCTGCTGAAAATACAGAACGCCAAACAATTGTTAACACGGGGAAATTAACTTGGGAACACTGAGCTCAGGCTGGCATGGGGAAACGCATGCGTTTCTCCATAGAGCTCACCACACTTCAGCTGCTTTATGTTATAAATAGTGATAACTGTGAAAAGACCTAACCCTCTTCTCAGTGTTTTGTGGGCTTATTTTATTCATTTTCACCTTCAGTAAAGGAGCATTTGCTTTTGTACTTCGCAAAAAATAAAACCTGTGAATCACCAGGGAAGCTGGGTGGGAAAGGTCACCAACTGGCTTCTCTATAACAGCAGACGTCTATTTTATCGTCGTAGGACCTGAACTTGTTCATGTGATCACCCAGCTTTAGATTTTAATAGACAGGATTCAGTGAAGGTGAGAATCTTGTGTTTCTTCAGGGAGAAGTAGAAAGGAGGTGACAAGCAGCATGCGGTTCGGTGCCAACGCTGATTTACTTACGCAGATATTGCTAAATGAATTTATTCCATTGGCGTAGCTCGGGGAGTGGACCAAACCAGTAACCCCGGGATGAGTAACTGCAGAACAGCACAGCCCGGGGAAACTCCTCGTCAGCCTGGTCAAGGTTGGTTCCCCTCTGTCAGCGGTGGAGTTTCACCCTCTCCAGGTGAGACGAGGTCCCTGCCCAGGAAGGAGCCCAACCCGTCTGCTCCGCCAAGGAGAAGCCCTGGACTCAGGCAGCACCTTCCTGACCAAACACCTCAAGCAGAGGATGAGGAACCCTCCACAGCTCCTGGGAGATTTACAGTTCAAAGCAGACAGGGAAAGCGTGACACGTAGCTCCTCCACAGCAAAACCGTAGTAAACTCTCTACAGAACTTTCACCCTTCCGTGCGGGGTCGCGGCACGGGATGGTGATGCCTCCCCCTCGCCCGAGATTTATTTAGCTATGGGAAAATTATCTTTGCAAGGCATGCTGTTCCTTTATTTATGTGGAAAGGCGGGTGACTAATTTCCTCAGTTCCTTTGGAAACCCCGGTCTGCTCAGTAGACACAGCCGGTGTGTTTATGGCTCTGCAACAGCTACACCTTGTAAACCGTGTCCTTCAGCGCACGCTCGCGGGTTGGGCTGCTGGAAGTAACGGCTCTCAAGAGTTACATAAGAAGCAAAATTTCCTCCTTCAAAGCATTATAAAGAAAGATAAAATGACTTACTTAAAGCCAACCTTGTCTTCACGATGATTTAAACTAACGCACTCCCCAGCTGGAACTGGCTGCGAATACGACACAACCCAGGTACTGCAGCATCAGGGATGCAAACTCATTCATAAAGCCCCAGTAACTCCATGGCCTTGGGCCACACGGCCACAGCTTTCCTGGGTGGAAGAAAAAGATTTAAAGGGGAAAAAAAGCATTTATCAGTCCTGTTTTTCCCTCCAACACCTGAATTGTCTTCGGATTCTGCAAAGCCAGATTGTTCTGCCCTCTGAGGTTTTTAATAACTTCCATTTGTTAGTGAAATGCTGAGTTAAATGGCAAAGCTATTTAGTTCAAAGGCATTTTAAACTCATGACAATCATCTTAGACCCTTATCAGCCATTTTAGAGATATACAGCATCTTCATAGATAATTACATGCAGAAACAGCCACAACTTGCCTGTCTGTATGTATATACACACATTATCTACCGAGCAATTAAGTAACTAAATCTCTGCAATAAATACAATGTGAATGTCTTATCTAATTACTTTTCCACATAAGTCATTTGTTCACATAGCACTTTTTCTTACTTTCCTACCTTTTATATTCATCCTTCCCCCCTTAATGAAGAGGAACTCCCTGGAGCTCCTCTCATACAAGTTTGGCATCAGGAACAAATCCGCAAATGCACCTTCATTTACTCCTTTATATTCTCCAACTTGTAGATTAATAACAAGGAGCCAGGCTCCTATCCCTTGTTATTATTTTTTCTTATTTTATTCTTCTTTATTCTTATTTTATTCATACTTTATTCTTTACCTACTAATATTTCTACCACGTAAGGTCCCTCCTTTTCACCTACCATTCCAGCTGCTCAGAAGATCCCGTCAGCTACTGCAACGCATCCAAGTTTTCCCATTTTCTGCACAGAAGGGGGTGTATGCAAGCATGGGGCAGCGAGGCAGGAGGGGGGGAATGGCCACACTGCCCACAGCTTGCGAAGGGCCACAGGGAAAGGGGTTTTGGGAATGAAGCGGGGCCTTGAAGAACAATCCCAGCTGGCGGGAGCAGGGCAGGAGCACAGCTCTGGTGCCAAGCTTCTTCCTCATCGCCGGGCTCAGCCCGGGAGGACTCAGCTGAAATCGCTTGAGTGGTTTTAATCACAGGTTTATTTTTTTTTTATGGCTCAGTGCAGACTGTTCTTCCCTCAATCAAAACTCCTCGCCCCCAGGCCTGGCCTTTCCAATTACAGGTTTACTGCCGTTCCTACAGGTGAAGGAGCAGCTTGCAGATCTGCAGCTTTCTGAGCCACTCAAACCTTTTCTTTACTATACGTGTGTCACAGCAACTTCTTGTTCTGTTTCTTAAGATATTTTTGCATATAATGCTCAGGGTTACCCATCTGTCCCTCTCGCAGGCCATGCCATGGTGCCACACGCCGGCATCGCTGTGCCCGCATTGCCTCTCCGGCAGCCATCTCGCTTTGGCCAGCATTTCATTGCTTTCCTCCCCAGAGAAACCAGTATGACCTTCTGGCATTTAGCTTTTATTCCCCTTTTTCAGACAGAGACACAGCAGGTTCACTTCATTTTTGGCCAGAATTAGCTCTTTTAGCAAGAAATGAACCTCTATCACCCAGAAATCAGGTGGTACCTCTCACTCACTTGAGTCTTCGTCATGTGCTGAGATGTTTCTACCCAACATTTTACTCCATTCCTCTTCCTCCATCGCTTGCTCTTTCTATAGAATTGAATCTGTAACATTTTTCTGTAAGCCCCACGATTAACAAAACCCCACTGCACATGAACTATGTTTTATGATGCTGCCTGATTGCCACATTTCTCCATCTCTGCTGGTTTCCCAACCAGATGCTGCTGCCAAACAGGTTTTGATGTCCAAGTTCTGCCTGCTTTGCTTTAGGACAGCCCTTTCCCTTAACCAACTTCTTTTTAATAAAAAGTGTTTTAGCATTTAATTATCTATTTCTCTCCCACTGTAAAATCTAGTTGATTTTACAGAGACCAGAATAGATGCAAAAGGCTCAGCATTTCTGTGGGTATCACACAAACCTCACTTTCTTAAAAAAAAAATCTAGGCCGAAATGAGAGCCGGGGTGGGTGATTTGTGGTTGCACAGGAACCTTGGGAACGCGGAGAGCGACGGGGTCAGATCCCTCATTAGGAAGCGTAGGTGGGTGCAGCAAAACTCGCACCTCGGAGCGCCTTAAAAAGGAAACGGGGACACACCGCAAGTCATATTAGCCCACATCCAGATTTGGCCTAAGCGAGCACAAATTGCCAAAATGGGAAAATTAGATGCTAGTTCCTTGATGGTTGGGATGAGGTAGAAATCGGTCTGCCCATTTCTTCCCAACTCTGCTCCACACACCCAGTGATTCCAAGAAATTATACTTGATAAATGACTTGTTTTCTTCGTGCTGGTGTTCAGGTGTCGCTGAAGTAGGAGAGCGGGGAATTACAGCCCGCGCTGCTGCTGTTATTATTATTATTTGGCAGTAATTCCTCTAACTTTCTTCCCTGGAGGAAGACACAACGAGCTGGTCTCCTGCTCCCAAGGTCATCCCACCAGAAAATATTAGCTATTTGCTTCTATTAGTTTCAATTATCGAGGTACAGAAAACCAAATAACAGTCAATTTACAGCATTTCATGGCTTGGCTTAAGTGTGGGGCTGGAACACTTACCCCAAAGCACCAGTAGCTACAAGACAAAACCTCCACGAAACCAGACAGCACCAGCAGGAGGACAGGGGGACCTCTCACCTGCGCCCCACTCCCCAGACAGGCTTGGGGGAGGCTCCAGCCCTTCCGTTTTTCTGTTCGTTCTGTAAAAAGGGGCAACTCTACATACTGAGGGGCTGAGCAGATTAACTCCTAATACAATTACCACTCTTCTGGCCTCCTTTATAGTCCTCAGAAGGCGTGAAATAAGTAATTTTCCCCAGTTTTACAGGTACAATATACACGCTCCTGATAGCTGCTGATGCCTTCCCATGCTAATGCTTCCCTCTCGACTGCATTATTTAAATCCTTTCTGACTCATATTGTAATACAACATCTGTCCCCTCTGCCTAGCCACATCGTTAGTAGTGGGCAGTGTGTTATTGGTTTAAAAGATGAGGGATATTTCATTTCAAAGAGCAAGCACTGATGATCAGATACGCTTAAATAAGTTACCCCACAATTTCTGTAACTTCCCAGCCCAAACAGACAGCTTTGTGCCACAGCCACATCAACGGCAGGGTTAGAGTGAAGGACCTGTCCCACGGAGAGCAGACATGGTCTCCAGCTGGGAGCTCCTCGGTGGGAGCCCTGGAGAGACCGGAGACGAGTGTTACTGACAGCCGAGCTGTGAGACGGAGAGAGGGTATCAGCGAGGGACACCCAGTCCTCCAGGTCTCTCGGGGTTTGAGTCTGCTGCCCGTTAAGTCAGTGCCTTACAGCCAACTCAGAGCATTCACTCTCAGCTCAGATAACGTAAGAAACACTTGAACATCTCAAGATTTAAACATTAAATTGTTCTGAAGTTCTTTTTCCTTTGGGCTTTATCTTTTGCAATGTTTAACCTTGCTGTTCCCGTCTCCCGTTGCTCACCTGTGATCCCAAAGGCAGAAAAGATCCTGAAAAGAAAGGCTGAGGGAGGGGAGAAGCCTCCTGTGCACCTCCTTCCCCCAGGAGCCAGAAGTTGGCAAAGAAGCAGCACTTTAACTGTCTCAGTATTTGCAATAAAACGGTGCAAACCAGCAGTGTCATCAAATGAGACTCCCTTCGCATTTCACATGGTAAAGCAGCACATGCTAGCGGTTCCATGCCATCGTTTTAAAGACTATATTCATGGCAAATTATCTCCTGAGAAGAGCGATGTGAATACAGTAATTAAAAAAGAAACACGATTTTCTTTGGGAAGAGTTGCTTCATTTTACACACTGTTTCTATGAGCACACCATTGTGGAAAGAATAAGGTTTCTGGATGCATCCCTGAATATACATCTATACAAGTATTAAAACAACTGCAAACTCCTCTGGAAAAGGCTGCTGCCCTGCCCTGCTCCTCCAAGTGATGATATCCTCACATAGGCAAAAATGAAAAGACGTTTTTCCTGAAAATTCTCAAGTGGAAATGTTTCCCCCTTTTCCTTCCTTTCAAAACATTTTTCCTCGTTTTCTTGCAGTGCTACGAAGGGTGCCTCTAGGGTAGCCTGCTGACTCTCTGTATCACAGACGAGTAAAACAATGACTTCTTCAATGTAGTTCAGAGACATTAGGCAAGAGCCTGACCACCCGCGGGACACCATGACCTGTACCTCTGTCCCTTTCCCTGACCCCGCACATAGGCACCCCGGTCTGCTGCCCCCTCACCCGCCAGCCCTCTCCCTGCAATACTGCCCTGCTTCCCTTCAGCATCCTTTTTTTTCCTCCTTGTAAGATGACGTATTTCTTTGCAAGGAAAAAGAGCACTGGTAATAAATCCTCAACCTCCCTCCCTCCTTCTCAATTTCCCTTTTGGACTTTTAGTGAAGGCCATTTTGGTTTTAACTAATATTAAAAACCAAAACCAAAACAAAACAAAACAAAAACCCACAACAACAACCAAAAAATAACCCAACACAAAAAATCCCAGAAAAATCCCAGCCAGAGAGAAAGTATCACCTCATCTTCAACAAGTCATGCCTGTGAAAGATGGGTTAATGAGCACACCGTGAGGAGCACTGCAAGAGTCATGCATGCCCCTCCATTTTGATGCTTTGGGATTTTTTTACTGAATTTAAAAATCAATCTTTTAGAATAGATTAAATCATATGAAAAGCTCACAGTGGGAAAAGTCTGTTTGGTCTTCGTGAAACAAACTTGAACGACAAGCCATGGGATGGCAGGGGATGTCCCACGTCTAGATGAAGCTCAGCATCAAACCAGTTCCTCCATGGTTTGGAAGGTCGTGGTTCTTCACGGAGGAAGGACTGGGTTGTGTTTGTTTCTCCTGGCACAGAGGAACGATTGTCTCACAGCCTCTGGGCTCGGCTCCCTGGCAATAGCCCGGCTTGGGGGACAGCCCAGCAACCCAGTCCCTGTGTGGGAGAGACTGGAGCAAGGTACAGCAGAAAGCCTGGAAGGAAAGAGAGAGGTGAAAAAAAAAAGGAAATCAAGTCAACAGAGACAGCAGAAGACACGAGATGCTGATTTGTGTTACAGCCACGGTTAGTGCCACCGCGGCATGGTGCTTATGATAAGCTGGCAAAGGTTAGAAATCCCCCAAGTGCGGGGATGCAGTGCCAATAGTTACATGGGCTCTGCTGAGCAGTTTCACTGTTGATGTCTGACCCTCTCATGGGGTGCGGTGGGTTCCTGGCGGGAATGAAGAAACCCGTGAAATCGCACCATCACCTGAACAACAATGGTCTCCAAGCCATAACTCAAGAGAAAAAGAAATAAAAATAATAAGAAAAAAAAAAAGAAAAAAAACCATTTAAAGTGCAGATTCCATAGAAAACACCACGATAGTACAGGTGGAAAGGAGGTGATGTGAAGCTCTCCCTGTGCTTTGCGGGGTTTTTAAAATTTGACTCCTGAAACCTTAACCAGCACGCTGACACTCACCAGTGCTTTGCTTCTGCGAGGTGAAGAGGAGTAGGGAAAGTCTCACAGATAAGTCTGAAGATTTCATATCTTGAACACTTTGGCAATCGTTTCTTCCAGACGTAATCTGGAGCATTCTGTCAAAACAGCTTTGAAACTCAGAATTAATTATATTAAACGCAGGGACCAATAACCATTAACAGAGAGAGGTTTGTGCACGTAGAGAGAGGGCAGCTGCAGTGGGGAGAAGGAAATAATTCTCAGCTTCTCTGGTTGAATATAAATATCGGGATGGGGTCTCAAAGGTACCCCAGATCAGGGAGCTGATAAACTGTTTACCATACAATAAGATTTTCCATTTTACCACTGACGGTATTTTTACTGGAGAAACAATAAAAATAGGGTTTTAGCCTCATTTATCTTCTCTACGTTTAGGCATTTTCATTTTTTTCCCAAGTTGTTTTTTTTTTCCATTTTATTGTTGTTTTATTTTCTTTTATACAAAACACTTAGAAATCCCTGCAGGTTCTGGTGAGCTTTCATGGCCATTTTCACATCTTATGTTTAGAAAGAGGAATTTTAAGTTGCTACAAAACTGCAGAGATTATACTGTTTTTCAGTAATGCCTGCCCTCAAAATAGTTTTCATTTGGCTCTGTATCTACCCAGCATTGCCATAGCATCCTCACCATTGCCACACTGCTCCTTCTGCACATATTGCTGCCATCATTATCCAGTTTGCAACAGCGAAATTGAGTTTCAGCGGCTCCCACAACACGTAATGTATTAGAACAGGTAAAACTTCGTAATACGCCATGAGTATCAGTGGGAGTTTGAGGTAAATTTAAGAAAGGAAACATTTAGATTACACTGCTCAGCAAAGAGTGTGCAAATAGCAAGTTTGATTTACCTACCCAGGAATTTAGCACAGGAAATGGAAAAGAGCCCAAACACTCAGCAAACTAAAAATGTACTGCGGCTAAGGGAAAGGAAAACGTCAGAGAGAACAACCCTGAGCTGGAGCTGATGAGCTTTGATTCAATATTTTATTTTTTTTATTTTTATTTCTAGACTTGTTTATTCTTGCCTTATTTGGGCAATCAAAAAGTGCAATACTGGAGGTATTCCTAAAGTGATTTGTCTCTAAATGTTATTCAAATTACCTGTAGTCTAAGGAATGTGGTAGCAATGAATTATAGCTCCTAGTATTAAAATACCAAAACAAATTATTAGCATATAAAAATTGATATGATCTATTCAGATGCGTTACTTTGAAATATGGTACATGGCACAGTGCACCTATCTTGAATCATAAAACTTGTCAAAGGTACCAAAAGTTTATTGCCTTGGAAGATTCATGCAGCAAGACTGGAACACTTGATTTAGGTCTGAACAGCCTTTTATAATTCTTGCAGGCATGCAAGCATTTCAGAAGATTTATTTAAATACAGAAAAAAATAATTTAAGAAGACAAAGCAGCCTTTTCTCCTCATCAGATGAGACAGAAATTCTTTCAAACCACTCTCTGGGCCGAATTTTTCATTTTTCTTCCCATAATTGTGTACTACAATAAATCTCTCCACGTGAATTAATTTCTTAAACGTAAGAGTTATTTATTAACACAACAAAGCGAGCATGTTTTCACGAAGGTAATGTACCAGCAACAAGTGTATTATACCCAAACGATGTAACGACACGTATTTATTCAACTGCCTGCGCAATATAAAGTTGTCAAAATGTGCGCTGCCTCCCGCGGCCCCGGGCGCTTTGCTGGCTGCCGCTGCCCGCCGCGCTCCCCTCGGAGCTATTCGCTGTCAGAAGTGGCATCGGTTCCCCCAGCCCTGCCACCGCCTGCTCTCCTACAGCAGGGACTGCCTGACATAGTTCGGGGGGGGGGAAAAA
>VUYV01000354.1:193452-230831 GCA_008711295.1 Anarhynchus alexandrinus | reverse complement strand
TCAAAATAGTTTTCATTTGGCTCTGTATCTACCCAGCATTGCCATAGCATCCTCACCATTGCCACACTGCTCCTTCTGCACATATTGCTGCCATCATTATCCAGTTTGCAACAGCGAAATTGAGTTTCAGCGGCTCCCACAACACGTAATGTATTAGAACAGGTAAAACTTCGTAATACGCCATGAGTATCAGTGGGAGTTTGAGGTAAATTTAAGAAAGGAAACATTTAGATTACACTGCTCAGCAAAGAGTGTGCAAATAGCAAGTTTGATTTACCTACCCAGGAATTTAGCACAGGAAATGGAAAAGAGCCCAAACACTCAGCAAACTAAAAATGTACTGCGGCTAAGGGAAAGGAAAACGTCAGAGAGAACAACCCTGAGCTGGAGCTGATGAGCTTTGATTCAATATTTTATTTTTTTTATTTTTATTTCTAGACTTGTTTATTCTTGCCTTATTTGGGCAATCAAAAAGTGCAATACTGGAGGTATTCCTAAAGTGATTTGTCTCTAAATGTTATTCAAATTACCTGTAGTCTAAGGAATGTGGTAGCAATGAATTATAGCTCCTAGTATTAAAATACCAAAACAAATTATTAGCATATAAAAATTGATATGATCTATTCAGATGCGTTACTTTGAAATATGGTACATGGCACAGTGCACCTATCTTGAATCATAAAACTTGTCAAAGGTACCAAAAGTTTATTGCCTTGGAAGATTCATGCAGCAAGACTGGAACACTTGATTTAGGTCTGAACAGCCTTTTATAATTCTTGCAGGCATGCAAGCATTTCAGAAGATTTATTTAAATACAGAAAAAAATAATTTAAGAAGACAAAGCAGCCTTTTCTCCTCATCAGATGAGACAGAAATTCTTTCAAACCACTCTCTGGGCCGAATTTTTCATTTTTCTTCCCATAATTGTGTACTACAATAAATCTCTCCACGTGAATTAATTTCTTAAACGTAAGAGTTATTTATTAACACAACAAAGCGAGCATGTTTTCACGAAGGTAATGTACCAGCAACAAGTGTATTATACCCAAACGATGTAACGACACGTATTTATTCAACTGCCTGCGCAATATAAAGTTGTCAAAATGTGCGCTGCCTCCCGCGGCCCCGGGCGCTTTGCTGGCTGCCGCTGCCCGCCGCGCTCCCCTCGGAGCTATTCGCTGTCAGAAGTGGCATCGGTTCCCCCAGCCCTGCCACCGCCTGCTCTCCTACAGCAGGGACTGCCTGACATAGTTCGGGGGGGGGGAAAAAAAAAAGCAGCCCAATTTCTTTCACTACTGTAGCTCTGATTGTGTTTTTGTTGCGTAAGCAAGGAAAAAAAAAACCACAATAGGAAAATTTCTTAATACAATAAAAGTGAAACAGAGAGAAGCAGCAGCAAACAGAATGGGTCTTAATAACAAAGTCTCCGGCAATGCAATTTCTATGCAGCTTGCAGCGTAATCACGGCTTCTCCCGTATCAGGCTCAGCCTGGGAATTACCTTCCGTTCGCGTAACTTTCAATCAAGTCTCAGAGAACCCAAAACTCAAACTGCTATTTTTAAAATGCAGATTCTCCAAATACACTATTCCAGCTTTTCCTAGATTTGGACAGGCTTCTAAATACCGAAAGCCAGTGTGTTTTGAGGGGGATCTGTTGTAGTGTCCATGCCTTTTCTGCAATGATTAAAAAGATTAAATTCAGTTGTTGGTAACTGCAGTGAAAAACACTGAAGGCTCATCTCTTAATTGCAAAGGGAAACACAAAAATGTGGCAATTAACCTTTATTCCTGCTAACAGCAAAAAGGCATGGCTGGAGGCTTCTGTGTTTATTACTGAGAAAGAGAATCTTTGGTATCTGCCATGAACCTTTCCCTTGATGCTGACTATGCCTAAGAAAGGGATTGGTGTGCAGTTAATTTTATCATCACATAAAATGCCATTCACAAAACCATCAAGTTAGAGGCTGCAGAGATATTCCAATCTTTAACATCTTAATAGTATCTTGATTTTATCAGCTTGAAGTATGCAGATGCAGAATGCAGAAGGACAAAGTGTCAGTACAGCTCTCAGCTGCAGCTGGAGCCACCGAATCTGCGTCCAGAGATTGGTGGAGCCCCGGGGACACACAGGGAAGCCAAGTACGAGCCAGACTCCAAGTTTCAAAGCACAAATGTCTCATGCGAACCAGTGTTTGGCACATATAGATTCATTGCAGATGCATCCTGGGCTGCATCAAAAGAAGTGTGGGCAGCGGGTCAAGGGAGGTGATTCTGCCCCTCTGCTCTGCTCTCGTAAGACCCCACCTGGAGTACTGCATACAGCTTCGGAGTCCTCAGCACAAGAAGGACATGGACCTGTTGGAGCAGGGCCAGAGGATGCCACAGAGATGCTGCAAGGGCTGGAGCCCCTCTGCTGGGAGGACAGGCTGAGAGAGTTGGGGGTGTTCAGCCTGGAGAAGAGAAGGCTCCAGGGAGACCTTAGAGCCCTTTCCAGTCCCTAAAAGGGCCTACAAGAAAGCTGGAGAGGGACTTTCTACAAGGGCATGTAGTGATAGGATGAGGGGGAACGGCTTCAAACTGGAAGAGGGAAGATTTAGGTTAGATATTAGGAGGCAATTCTTTCCTGTGAGGGTGGTGAGCCCCTGGCCCAGGTTGCCCAGAGAAGCTGTGGCTGCCCCATCCCTGGAGGTGTTCAAGGCCAGGTTGGATGGGGCTCTGAGCAACCTGGTCTGGTGGGAGGTGTCCCTGCCCAGGGCAGGAGGGTTGGAATGAGATGATCTTTAAGGTCCCTTCCAACCTAAACCATTCTATGATTCCACGATTTAGGTGCCCAATAGAGGAAATTGTCTTTTTCCCCAGTTTGGTGGGGGTAGAATCCAGTCAGAAGCACTGCAAATGACCAGTTGAAGCTGATTTAGCAGGTGCTGGATTCACTGCACTCACGTTTCTCTGTTCACATCAAGCGTGTAGGACGGTGTCTCCAGCAATGCACCCAGAGCTCCAGAACATCCCTCACTGCTGCTAACACCAGCAGCCAGAAATTATTTGACTAGGATCTGATCTGTAAATAAAAATGTAAGGGACCTCCAACGTATCCAAGTATTGCTTGTGAGAATGTCAGAAACCAGCTTCCAGGAAGAAATTAAAACTGTCAATATTTATCTCAAGTTATTGAAGCCCTCTGGCTGGAGGAAGGCTCGCAGGGGACAGAAGTCCTGGGCAGCCAGCTGTCAAACGTCACTAAATCCAGTGGAGAAGTACTAAACAGTAATCTGAAGCTAATTCAAAGGCCTTCACATACATAAAGAGCATAATGTAGCAAAAATCTCTTTTTTTCTAAGAACCGCATAGCTGCAAAGGTCTTTAAAATTAACAGAACGCCATATTACAGTGCAAAATCATATTGCTACCTTGGCGTTAGAACCGTAAAATGGGGTACACCATCACAAAAGATATACATTTAAATACTATATGAACTAAGAGATCTCTCAACAGTTCTTGTTTTGACATTCTCATATAACATCACTGTATTACCAAACCCCAGGATATACCCGCACCAGACGACACTCACCAGCTGTGTCCCTGATGGCTCCCAGGGTCTCTTTCAGGTGGTTCGGTCCTCAGCTTTTATAGCAGGTGACAGAGCCACCGGGATTGCTGGAGGTGGTGGCAAGTGCTGCCCAGTGCTGCCTCTGCCCTTCTGGTTTAACCCCAGAGGAGCTGCCAAAGGAAGCTGAGAATTTCCTCAAAGACCACGGCAAGTCTAACCACAGAGCTTTGGTCTGGGGCCAACTCTTGTTCTTTCAGGCAAAAAACTTTAGCACCAAGCATATGGCAAATGCCGTCTCCCTCCGGATCAATATGTTATCCTGTCGTTTATGGGAGTGAGATATATCCAACCTGTCTTCTCAGTCGGTCACAGAACTTCTCTCAGTTGCAGCACACTGCGAGACATCCGTGTCTCCATGCTAAAACAAACTTTACAGCAATGCAATAAAGGTGCAGAAGCAGAGTTCTGGGCACATTTCAAAGGCCAGTGTAAATTCACGAATATGTGATTGTTTCAAAAGCCACTAGAATACCGCTTAATGTTTGGGTGCAATGTACTTTTCTTCGGTCAGTCTACTCTACCGAAAAAAGCTGTTTTAGAAATGTTTTAATGCCAATTGATGTTTCTGAGAATTGCATCGTGAGGAAATATGTCACCGTGTCTCACTCTGCCTCGGGGCTGAGCGTGTGAACGTACCCCACGCTGCAGCAACAGCCACGGTGCATGTTCATAGCACAGCAGTTGTTCCACCAAGTCTTGTACAAGACAGGGAAACCTTTTCAATGAGCCGGCAAACACTGAATCTTGAGGGAAACAACAGCACCTGTGAGTCTGTACAAACTTCCCAAGGTCTTCTGGGAATTCCCATGGAGCTCAAAGTTTAAAAAAGAAAAAATAAGTGGACACTTTTCTAAAACACATTTCATTTCAATTATACTGTTATGCTTGTTATCTGCTCAGAAGATTATAGCCATGTTCTGGTCCTACAGTACACTGATGTGACACTATTGCTGATGTCAGGGGCACACGCGCACACCTCAGCCAAGCTGTGGTACCAGCCTTTGGGGGTTTGTTTCATGCACGAGTCATACCTGTAACTCCTTAATATCTTGGTGCTCATGTTCATCTAAGGACATGAGTGTTTATCACAACAAGATAACTTATTTACATAGCAGAGCTACATTCTTTGAGTCATGGGGTGAGCTACATACAATAAACGCACAGTATTACAGTTATTAATAATATGTAGGTTGGGCATCATTTTGTCCAACCTTTCCCCCTCCACACTTTGCCATTCATCTTTGTGGCGATTCCTTACGAAAATGTAAATATTCCCCTCTTTTTTTCAGCTTAATCTCCATATGTTTATCAGCTGTAATTGCAGCTTGGTCACAGTAATTAAAATACATGACACCTACTTGTTAATGTAGGCAAGAAAAGTCATTTTCTCTGTCATAATTTCAAAACATTTGTTCAAATTGTAGCCACAAAGAATACACACATGTTAATGTATTAGGTGCCAAAATCCCCCCTCCGTATGACTCAAAAGAAGCAAGCGCCAGCTTGATCCAGAAATGAATTTGGTGGATAAAACAAAAATCTGTCACAGTAAAAGCCAACATTTATTCTTTCCTAATGTATAATAAATTGTAGTATGATAAATATTGTGTTTTCCTCAATAGCGAGAGAGCATCCTTTCTGTCCTTTGGGGATGCAAAGAGCAGGGCTGCCCAGAGCCACTGGGCACCGCGGGCTGCAGGGTCAGGGTCAAAGTGTGTTTAAGGAAACCCAGGGCTGTATAAGAGACTCCGCCAACAAGCTCCCCCCAAAAAAACCATTTTTCTTACCCTTACAACAACCACAAAGTTACCGAATCGACTGATATTTCATGAAACACAAGTCAAGATGAAGATGCAAGGAGCTTTAGAGTAAATTAATGAACCAATTGTCTGAAGGTGGCAATAAGACCCAAATAAATCACAGCTTAAACATACTCCCCAATTTGTTCGTGCAGCGCCAGACCATATTTACCACTGAGAATAAGATCAACTTTAAAGCAAAGATGTAAGAAATGCAAAGTAAAAGGATCTTTATCATTTGGCTGCACTCAGGAGGCTTTATTTGTTGACACAAACCGTAGCCCGGTGGTTTTGCCACACAGAGCGATCATTACTCATCTCCCGGGTCACACCGTGTTTTCCATCCTTTTAGGTAGAGCCTTGGGATTATTGATGGCATGAATCAAAGCGCGGGGACATCGCTGCTCCTCCGACGCGCACCGGGCTGCTGGGCGGGACGGAGACGAATGGATCTGTTCCCGGTCTGCTCCTAAGGGACAGGAGGAACCAGGGAAATCGGTGAATGTTAAGTATTTTTCTAAATGGCTGTCAAATCACTTCCAGAGTGCAAGTAATGAAGTCAGTTCTCTCTATTTCTTTTTTTTTTTTTTCATTCAACCTGAATGGTGGTGAACTGGAGCCTGGAAATATGTAAAAGCCCAGCAAACTGTGTGTGGGTACATGAGTCATTGTTTAAAACTCCATCAGAATAGAACAAAAATTTAACAATTATCCTATAGCGCATCTTGTCCTCCATTAGCCTCTGAGCTCAAACTGTGCTTCTTTTAAACCAAAAAAGCCATAATATGAGGCTTAGAAATTAAACTTTTTTGAAGTCATGTATTTTGTGTCATCCATTAATTTGGCTATTGCAAATCTGGAGTATTTAATCTTAGTAAAAACTAAAGTTTTTTCAAATACCCAAAGAAATTTAAGGAGTGGGAACATAAAAGAACACCTCAAACAAGTTACAGGTATTTTCTCTTTGGCTGAGAACCAATATACAGAGAAAAAAATAACATGTACTACAAACTAATGATCCAAGATCTGTGCAGCCCCATAGATGTATCTAACAGGTCTAATTAGCTAATGTTAGCTAGCACTGCCAAACGTGGCATGGCAGCTACATACACCCTGCCCAGGCACGGCACACCCCGACGAGAGAAGAAGTCAAAATCCCAGATGGGTTTGAGACTCCCCATACCGCAGTGCAACAAGGAATGCTCTCTTCCTCTCTGCATTTATAACGCTAATGCCAGTTACGAAATGTTTACAGGGAAAGGTGAAAGCCCGCCAATTTGCTGAAAAAAGCAGAGGTTATCAAATGCCATCTCGCTGACAAAAAGGCTAATACTTAACAAGAGAGAGGAGATGCCTTTTGCTGTGGCTTTGATCCGCGAGGAGTCATGTATAATGTAACAGTGCTGTGGCTAATAGCAACAAGAAATAATTTACTCCTCTTTTAATGCATACGTACTCCTCTCTCTTTTCTCGGCATATTAGAATTTCTCCCAGCAAGCGATCGCTGCTGCTCGGAGCATGCGTGACCCGTACCACTGCTCCGGTGGCCGTTTGCTGGAGGGTCGGGGCATTCCCGGCAGCGGCGGGAATGACACACGGCACTTGCGCAGGAATCCTGAGCGCTGCTGGCAAACACCTGCATTGCTCCTCCCGGACACGTGCCCTGGGGTTTCTGGNGGCGGGAATGACACACGGCACTTGTTGCGCAGGAATCCCGAGCGCTGCTGGCAAACACCTGCATTGCTCCTCCCGGACTTGCATTGCAAGCATTGCAACTCTACTAAAATAGTCTAAAGAAACAATAAACTGAGCTCCTAATTCTTATAGAATCATAGAATTGTCTAGGTTGGAATGGACCTTCAAGATCATCGAGTCCAACCATCAACCTAACACTGCCCAAACCACCCCTAAACTGTGTCCCTCAGCACCACGTCTACACGTCTTTTAAATCCCTCCAGGGATGGTGACTCCACCACATCCCTGGGCAGCCTGTTCCAATGCCTGACAACCCTTTGGGTGAAGAAATTTTTCCTCATATCCAATCTAAACCTCCCCTGGGGCAACTTGAGGCCATTTCCTCTTGTCCCGTCACCTGTTCCTTGGGAACAGAGACCGACCCCCGCCTCTCTACACCCTCCTTTCAGGGAGCTGTAGAGAGCGAGAAGGTCTCCCCTCAGCCTCCTTTTCTCCAGGCTGAACACCCCCAGTGCCCTCAGCCACTCCTCACAGGACCTGTGCTCCAGACCGCTCACCAGCTCCATTGCCCTTCTCTGGACACCCTCCAGCACCTCAATGCCTTTCTTGTCATGAGGGGCCCAAAACTCCACACAGTCTTCCCACCACATGCTGGTGTTGCACCTCCTCTCTCCTCCCTGAGCACTGCAGTGAGCAGTGTCACTCTTGGGAAGATTTTCTTGCATTATTTTTGTTAACACGTGGATACTTTTCCTACTTTGAGTTAGGAACAACCACTGGAATGGTACATGAGGGGGATACAGGAGGACAGAGGGGGCCGGTGGCTCTCCCACGTGCCATGCGATGTGTGCTGGCAGTGAGCTTCAGCAACACAATATATTTTGACAGCTCTCACAAACTCCTACCTTGAGGCGCTTACGAGAAAATGGCTGTCTTTCTTTACAGCACAAAACATGTTACCTGTGAAGATAAATTCCATTAAGCAATGAAACATGTTTCATTTCAATAGTAAAAACAGATTTCCAACATTTTTTAATTTTTTTTCACACATTTCTTTTTATAGCATCTCTTTTTGGTGGCGAGATGCCCTTCCTTCCTTCTTTGAATATTCCCAAGGAGGAAACAAAGTGTGCAGTTCCCCAAATATTAAAGTAAAGCGGGTAAAGACACAGAGCTAAGTAGGGGGGTCGTGTAGTTTTGTGGCTATGGGCATGTCAGATGCTGCAGAAAGGCGCAGCGAGTAGAGCCAACAGTGGTGAGAGGCACAGCCCAAAGCCCTGCCAGCGCTCCCGCTCTCCATGGCTGAGGTTTGGGTCGCAGGCATGTCGTCTGAACTCAGGAATGTAGTACCGCCTACAAATTCACGGAAATAAGGCAGGCAAGCGCCTGCTGCTTGTGAAATGCCTTTTTGAAAGTTGATCAAAAGCAGTTTCAATTAAGAAAAAACCAAAATCTTTTACCAATGTGCTCCCAGGATCTTGCCTCCGTGTGCTATGAGGGGTACAGCGCACAGAGCGAGGACGAAAAGCTTAAGGATGTAATGCACCTCGGCCAGATCCCGGGGGGGGTGAACCCCGCAGCAGCCCCCTCGCCCCCGGCAGCGTCCGCCGCCGCCGCCAGGTGGCGCCCTTGAGCAGAGCACGACGGGAGGCGGAGGGCAACGCGAAACCATCGTTTTGGAGGGACGTCCCCATAGTTAATGCACAGAATCGCCATCATTTCCCCCTCAGACATGAGGTTGCCCTGTGCTAGCCACCGAAAGACCGTGTCGGGGCGGCTTTGGGGTCCATGGCGCTGCCGGCAGAGCACTGGTGGCCTGAGCCAGGCCAAGGTCAACGGCTTTTCTGCCCCCGGAACGGGCTGCGGGCACCAAACCCCGACAGAAACAGCAACATCATCACACCACGCTACGGCAGGCACTTCTGCTGAGGATACAGGAGGTTTGTTTTCAATCTCACTTGTAATGAGATTCGGTCAAGGCTGCTACCAAGTACAAAATCTGTTTAAAGTATATTCGAAGGCTTATCAATGAAGTTACATTAGCTCAAGTTAACATCCCATTAAAAGCACATAATTCACTCTTAACCCTTACAGTCTTAAATGCTATAGGAAAGCCACAGTCTATTTCTTGCTATTTGAAAGTACATTCAAGCCCTAGAACTCACTATGCAACCTATTTTTCAATAAACAGGGTTTTCACGCTACACTAACACACAGCAGGGTCAGAAAAAATAACCCTCATTTATTTTACCGGGGGGAAAAAGCCACAGACTGAAACTCACCCTAGCTCTATCATCATTATATTCATTTTAGCAAATGTATTTGAAATGCTATGCAAGTTCTTTACTCAGGGAACAGCACGATAGTCTCTCTTACTGATGGCTATGCAGCATCTCACCACAGGCGCCAAGCTCCCAATACGAGTCCTCCGACTCCATGAGACTGTCTCCTTAATTACTTCACTAATATCTCGATTCAGATTGAAACTCTTGTACAGCATTTATTGCTTCTCTAAAAGGAAAGAGTAGTACACTTCTGTTCACATCTCAGACATAAAACGTAGGTGCACATGCTCGAAGAAGAGCGAGACCCCACCTGGAGTACTGTGTCCAGCTCTGGAGCCCCCAACGTAGGAAAGACAAGGACCTGTTGGAGCGGGGCCAGAGGAGGCCACGAAGATGCTGCGAGGGCTGGAGCCCCTCTGCTGGGAGGACAGGCTGAGGGGGGGGGGGGTGTTCAGCCTGGAAAAGAGAAGGCTCCGGGGAGACCGTATTGCGGCCTTCCAGTGCCTAAAGGGGCACCAGGAGAGCTGGAGAGGGACTTTNGACGGGGAATTGCTTCAAACTGGAAGAGGGGCGATTTAGATGAGATATTAGGAAGAAATATTTCACTCTGAGGGTGGTGAGCTCCTGGCCCAGGTTGCCCCGAGAAGCTGTGGCTGCCCCACCCCTGGAGGTGTTCAAGGCCAGGTTGGATGGGGCTTGGAGCAGCCTGGTCTGGTGGGAGGTGTCCCTGCCCAGGGCAGGGGGGTGGAACTGGATGATCTTCAAGGTCCCTTCCAACCCAAATCATTCTATGATTCTTTGAGACCCCCATCAGGTTGTGGACTAGCAAAGGGTCATCAAAACTAACTCCAAGAGCTTGATGCTCTCAATCTTATGGAGTTAATCAGTATAATCACCACGGAGGGCCACAAAAACATTTTACTTATGGGCATTGCAATCTCCCGGTTGATAAGAAAGGATGTGTAAAAGCTGCTATCATTTGTCCTTTTGGTGAAATGTGCGGAATGTCTCAAATGCAGAGAGAGAACCCTGTGCTGACTCTCAGCGTGCTCAGCAAGCTGTCCCACTGGGATGGCTGGGGGGGTTCGTGCACCAGCGGAATTCAGCTATGAAAGGAGGATGAGCATCACCAGGGGAGACCCCAGCCAGGTCTTAGCAGAATAGTACAACCAGACACAATCCTACTGGTGAAATAGAAACAATTCCATTTCCTTTCTAAAGAAAACAAACAAAACCCGGCTCTCCACATTCCACTATATATATATATATGTACACACACACACATACACAAAACTAACAACTCCCTGCAGTTTTGTGGGATCTTTTCCTGGATTTTTTCCTCTCATATCCAGAATACTCAAAAAGTATTAATTGACACAAAATCTGAAAATAACATCAGAATGACTGGCGAAGTATTTACTATTCATCGGAAATAATGCACTCGGTTGGAGCTATTACACAGGTCCCACAGTTATTTGCCTCACCCGCAGCAGATACGATCACAAAGCCTGATCATACGGACAAGAAGCACATAATTTTCTTCTCGTCTGATCCTCAAACTTAGTAATTTTCTCTTTTATAGCATTTTATGAAGAGGAAGGAAGATGATGAGTAGGGAAAGAAGAATAGGTCACAGAAAAGATAATAGTAAGAGGAGTCAGAAAAGAGGTGATACATAATTTACTACCAACAGCAGCAGCAGCACAAGGACTTCAGGTATTATCTAGACAAAGCATGAACAAAATCTACATTCTCAATGTGGACATTTTCTTGCATTTTGTGTCCTTTCTTTTCACTTATTTCAGAATATATCTTTTAAGGATTCATTTCAGTAAAAGAAAAATATCTTCCTTTATGTAAGTGCAGCGCGTTCCTCTGGGTAAAGTGATATTCTCTGGCCATTTGATGCAACAGTTCAACAGTTTTTGGCAATGCAGAAAGGCATAACACAGTAGACAAATGAGATAGACAGAAATCAGAAATGCTTAGCAAAAGTTAGCTTGGATCTATTAAAAGTTCCATACTATTTGCTATTCTCTGACATATATATGAAATCATAGCAACAAAAGACTAATTATTATTGGTTCCTCTGGCATCACCTACAAACTCTGATATACAATTATGTGAATTTACTTGAAATTGATATAGCACTATTTCATAGCCATACTATATAGGACTCTCGGTCTGTTCTTCTTAGAGGAAATTTTTACTCAGTGCTGTAATTTTCAACAGCTTCAGCCAGTTCTGACCCTCCATGTGTGTTGGGGGGAGCCCCAGATTTATCCAGAGACTTTCCATCACCAGGTTATTCACAGCCACAGGCGGATTTGGGAGAGTTTGCATATTTTTTGGTAAAATAAAAAAAAAAAATCTCTTGGTAGGAAAATAAATGCAGTGAAAGATATCTCATCTTTCCAAACACAATGTGGAACCTAAATGCAACTAAAGAAACATAAATTTTGTCTTATTCCCCAAACACTCTTTCCTTACTTTTGTTATGAGCATATGGGTGAAACTAATTTCTCTTACCTAATATAACTCTGTTTACTGCTGGGTTTTTTTACAGCTGAGGACTGCCTCAAAGCTGGATCACTCTTTAAAGATCTTAGTCAACCGCATCCACTTTTTATCTTCCTTCTTCTTGTGGTTGCTGCAAACAAGAGGACACATTATTTCCACCATTGAAAAGAATATACCTTCAGAAAGAACTTCACCACATATTTGTCAGGTGAATATCCCACCCAAAGAGCTCGTGTGGCACAAACACGAATGGGTCAGCAGGCAGGGGCAGAGCCCTTCCGCCCACCTCTGCCCTTCCTTTGATGGTCGGGTGGGTTTGTCCCAGCAGGAGAAGACACATCTCCCCCCTTGGGCTGCCTCCAGGCCAGCATCCTGCCATGCCTTCAGGCAACAGCGACAACTAGGAGGGTTGCAGGCTCCATTGTAAAAGGATTTTATGTGAAATGATGAATGACAGCATGTGATGGGATGTTGGTAAGATCTCATTACCTGTGAGACCTGAGACAAATCTCCTTCAACCTGTCAAGCTCCAATAAAATGTTTATTGTTGACAGTTTTCTACTGTCACTCCCGTGGCACCAAGGCTTTTGTTGTCTGATCACATTATTCACGGCACGAAGGAGGAGGAGAGGACTTCCCATCATCTTCATGGTTCCTAAAGGAGGTTTCGTCCTCGTTGATGTCTGCCCTGACAGAAAACTACTTGGGGTTGTGCAGTTCGGGATCTTACCGAAAACCATATCACACAGCCTGAAAGCTGGAAGAGCCGGATTCCCATCAGAAACCCCTTTCTTTAAATCACATAAAACAAAAGATTACACTATCAGAAAGGTTTTCAGACTAGCAGTACAGGCATCTAAATTAGCTTCTTTGAGTGACTTTCCAGTCAATCTTTCCACTCCGAACTCCGCAGGGAGCTTACGGAGCTGAGCCTCCCGGTTCCCATACAGCAGCGTAACTACACCCGGAGCTCTTTAAACAGCCCGAGGTGCAGGGAATGAAATCTGAAGCTAAAGCAACCTCCAACAACATTATGCGCACAATAGCTTCCTAAGAAATGTAAATAAATACGAATATTCTGATTACCACTGCTGCACTCATTTCCAGCCTCCAAAGACACCTAGCACGGCCGTCCCTTTCACTCTGAATAGCTGATCAGCAGATTAAAATACTTTCATTAGGCTCCTTTTGTTTGAACGGGAACAATTGCGGCCATCTCCCAAGGACTGCAGCTGAGGAACAACATCACAGAATCACCACAAAGATAATTTCTTATTCTTCTGCAGTAGGACCCTTTCCAACTTATCTGAATATTTCTTCAATTTCCCTGTTAATAATACCAAATAAATAAAATTAAGAATGTTTGGTTGGTAAATTCATGTATACGGACTGGGAAAGGAGAGGTAAAAGGAGGGGGGGAGAGGGGAGCATCTGTGTTGCCCAGAGCAACAGGATACTCTTCAGGGGTTTCTAAGAGGACCATTTCACTGGTCCCCCCACCCCAACTTCCCAAAGGGACAAGGGAATTTCTGCAACATGATGACCAGTGAGAGCCCAGGTTTCTATCTATAGTTTTTATAATTGAAACAACGTAGCAAAATATGTAATTTCACTGGGCAGTCAAGAGAGTGAGTCTTACTTTGAGAAGTTAGAGAGGTGGAGCCCATCCAGGACATACTTTGGCCAACCATGAAAACAAACCTTAATGAACCGATAAAAAACCATATGGAGACCCTGGTGAGAGCAGTTTGCGCAGCTCTGGTTTCCACAGCGCAAGCCCATGCAGGTGGGTGTGAGAGCGTGCTGGGCTCGCTTCCAAAACTTGAAAGCTACTTTCTCCCTTTTCCATCCAGGGACACAACGCCCTGCGAGCTGGAGGACCATGAGGGCTGGAGAGCAACATGCCAGTGTCGGCACACCGGGGCAGCTGTGCTGCCCCAAGACCCTGACAGCCTCAGGGGAGCCACGTCCCCCAAAGGCCAACCTTCTGGCCGGCTTTCAGACCCCAGGGAAACCAAGGCCAAGTTTTCCTACACAAAACCACACGTAGAAGCTGCCGGCGCAGCAGGAACCGCATTCCCAGTCTCAAAGAGTTGCCAGCTGTGGTGGCCAGACACTTGACCTCTGGATGGAAAAGTCTTCTTGACTAAAGCTCTCCAAACATCCAGACCCATTGCAGCAACCGATCCCATTCACTGCATCTGAAAAAATATCTGGTGTTTCCCCTTTTCCCCCCACTCTAGGTATTTACACCGGGCTCGCAGGGAGCCGGACTTTCCAAATTCAGATTCACACTGCTGAAAGGTTTTGTTTCAAGTGCTGGCTGTACAAGTTCAAGCCTCATTAAATTATAATATATAGTTTTTTCAGTGAACTCGGCTGGTAAATGCTGGGCTGTTTCTGTGTTCCCATGAAAAACGGGAGATCTTCCACGTGACTACAAGTTGCGGACGTAAAAAATCCCAACAAAACATAAACCCAAACATTTCCCAGAGAAAGGCAGCATGCTCTTTTTTTAACACATGAAAAATTATCACAATCAATTTCCATTGTAAAATGCACTTCAGAATTTGTTTCACCATCTTTATTACCTAGACAACTGGGATATTTTTATTTTTCCCAAAGTAGAAGCAAGTATCTAAATGAGAGGAAAATTGATGATATACAGCTAGCAAGCGGTTATGAAAAATAAGGGGCCAAAATTTATCTCTATCGTTACTATACAATGAAGCTCATGTGCTATAAACAGATACTATAATGGAATAAATCAGAATGGCACCGATGATCATAATCCTTATTCTTTACGGTACAGCCCAGAAGTCAGGATTCGGGATCCCATTTTTCTTGGCATTGTGAGAAACAGAGCAGAGGAGGCAGCTGACGAGCTAATAACCGGTGTGAGGGACAGGATGCTACAGGAGGGAAAAACAGAGAGCGGCAAAGGTTGGGAGCCAGGGACAGCGAAATAACAGGGAGCAGAAGTTCCAGCTTGTCATTTACCTAACCCGTGCCAGAGGAGCGAGCTGCAGCCTCCAGAGCACAGCAGGATTTCAAAAGGGATTTTAAAGGTTAACATACCAGCTTACAAAAATGATTGGGACTTTTTTATTTTTTTCCCTACGCGCAAGGGTGGTGTAAGGGATACAGGGAGCCAAGGGAGGCAGGGACAGGGGTGATGGGGAGCGCGGTATGGAGAGAACGTTTCTCCAGCTCTGCTGGGGAAGAAGGGGCAGGACGCGATCGACGGGGACGTCCGCTTCCAGCAACACTTGAAAGGGAAGGAAATACATATGGTCTGGACGAGGATCAAAATAGCCTGGAAAAGTTCCTCGCGGGGAGAGCGCGGGGACAGTGAAAGCGCGCGGGCGAGGTGAGGAGCAAGGTGAAAAATGCCAGAAAGAGCATCTGGTGCGTTGTTGTATGGAGTTACCCGGGGCAGTGCAGCTGGATGAAAGTCAAAGAACAGATTAGAGCTCCTAAGGAATGAAGAGGCTGGAGCGAGACAGGCCCTGGACTGACATGCAAAGGAGCAAGATTTATGTTGGCATTTCTAGGAAGAAAAAGGCTACAATATAAATCCAGACCTCATTACGTGCTAGAGAATCCACACAGGAAAAAATGCTTCTCGTTGCTGCCCTATTAATGGTACTACTTTAATCAACAATCGTTAAAAGGTGAGGAACCCATTCTTTCAAATGTTTTCCATATGTCATTACTCATTCATACACTCAAATTGAGATAGAAAATTATAATTTCAGGATAAGCAGTCTCACTGAAAGGCAATATACAATAATTCTTAAACACAGGTCATCTTTAAATGAATTACAGGGTTTTTTTGTTAATCTAGATGTTCCGCTCAGAAGGCACATAGTGACTAAGGAGGAATAAGTGACTAAGGAAGGACAGTGGTGCATAAGTAGTATAAACTGTATTATCTGCAAAACACCTGTGGCCAACCCTCCCCTCTCACAGCAGTACCCACCAGCTTCACATCTCCCTCGGGCCCTCGGCGTCCTCACCCCTTCCGCCTTACGAAGGTGCTTGCTCGAGGTACACCTTACGACCGGGGAACGTAGCGATGTGCTGCTCACCGAGACCCCTGTGCTTACGACACGTTTGACCTCAGGGAACAAGACACTACGGAAAATAGGCCTAGTGAGATGTAGCATTTCTTTAATTGCATAAATAAAATAATAATACTACAGTAGAAGCCGGCTCATGAGCCGAGGGCTGGGCATGTGTTGGCCACAACATCCGTCTCGCTGCCCCGCGAAGGTGAAGGCTGCGGGATGAGCATCCCGGGCTGGCAGTGCCGGGTCTGGGGGACCACGGGCTGGCAGCCCCCGACCCCCAGATCCGGAGAACTGAGCTGTGCGGCCAGCCAGGCCCGAGGTCCCCGTTGCATTGATAGGATTAATCTTGGTGCAGAACCTGCCAGCAGCTCCAGTCCAGGCAGGCTGCGCTGGAGTACTGAAAACCACAGACTTCAGCCCTGGCTATAATTTAGCCTGGCTCAGTCTCAGCTAAAGAACTATTTAATCTTTAACGATTTCACATTATGTATTTTATATATTTAAATTCATGGAAATGTTTACTTATATACTTATATTTCATGGACTATAAAACAATAATAACAAACTCCAAATTAGTCATTTCCTTTCAGATAATAAAGTCACAATGAGAAAAATTTGTAGCTTCCAATTGTTCCAACCACTGTTTGAAACAACATGAAAATCTCTTCAGCAGTCATTACCGCCTAATTGTTTTGGAAAGCTGCAAGAGAATTACCACAGCTTTTTTTTGTTGTTGTTGTTTGCTTCACTAGAGAAAAGTTCATTTCATTCAAAATTATTAACTATTTCAATCTCTTTATTCTTAACAACAAAACAGATAAGAGAATTGGGAAATTCTGTTGAATATTCTATAAAAACGTTTTTCTACAAAATAAATCATACAGCTCATTTCTCTTGAACCTTACAGAGAGCAACTCAGATCTGCCAAAATATGTTGTCTTAAGTTCATTGCCAATGTCTATTTTGCAGTAAACTGGATATCCATATGCAGTTTTGTAATCCCAGTTTAGCGCTGGGAGTTGTCAAACTCGTGAATTATGCATTTCATTCTGTAAACACAAAAGAAAAAGTGTTTACAATGTAAGCAGCTTATTTGGTATTTTTAAAGATCACTATAATTTATGTAATAATTAATAAAAAGAATGTATCTCATTCTTATTATTTGGGGCATACTCCTGTATTCCTGTGAAGGAGATGCCAGGGGAAGGTGTGGGATTTCTCTGGCAGCTTTAAGGAGCCACAACAGAAAACCAAATGTGAAGTACTCCAGATAGAAGACAAAGAAACCTGATGTTCAAGTACTAGTCTGAGACTCAGAACATCTTGTTCCTAACTCTGTTACAAATTCCCTGTAGCAGCTTGCAATACGAGCAAGGCGGGCAGCATCTGCGCCGTCCCTGCCTTCTCTGGGCTTCGGGCTCTTCCAAGCAGGAGGTGGTTGTTCCTGTCCTACTGCAGGCACTGAAACAATGAGAATAAAAATAATACTTTGCTCTACAGACATGATCCTTCAAGCCTTCTCTTTACACTCTGTTTATTAAATAGACTCTGTTTTCAGGCCTGCCCCCGGACAAATTCCTACACACCGAGTCCTGCATTTTTGCCCTAAATACACCTGGATCCAACCTGGGACGAGTGCACCAGCACTGAGCTTTTCAGGATTAAACTATTCGTTCCTATGTCTCATCTCATACTGAGGAGGTGCTTGGGAATCTTTAATATCTTAGCTTTAATTGGTTTATCATTATTGTCTTGTCAAGTCTCTTACAGAAGCTGATTAAAGTTTATGAACAGCTCTGTAATTAGGGTACATATATTTGGAACAGGATAACTTTTCACACCGCAACTGTTATTGATGTCATCTAAAAGACCTTATTTCAGTTTTTTATGGTCAGGTTCAATAACCATCACTGCAGTCCGAGAGAGCATCACATCTGGCTGCATGTTTAGTCTAGATTTCAAATTATACTGATCATTTGGGTGGTGGATAAGTCTAGGCCCGTTATTTAAGTACCATAATCCTGATTACAAGAGAAAAAGCCAAAGCTGCTAAAGCAATGCACACGTGTGCCCTCTGGCAGCTAAGGCAGGATTTTTCTGGAGCTCAGTCAAAATCAGTTGTTCACCCAAATAGCTTAGACTTTTGGCATTCCCAAAACCTATGGGGAAAAAAAAAAAAAAAAAGGATGACTGATGCCTCTCTGCGTCTGTCACATCTACGGTAGCACTGTAGGTATCACAGACATAGCCAACAGTCATCGTGTTTTGCTGGAGGTTACCAGCCCAAGAGATCAGTCAGACCTGTTCATACTCCTCCCATTGCATGCCAAATGAACCCAGTTAGCAAATAAAATGCCAAACTAATATCACTAGCCTCAGATACTGAGTAGAGAATGCCTCTATGGTATACAGATCTCATTATTTTCAGTAATGAAGAAGAAAATATATGTTCAGCTTTTTTTGGTGTTTGTGCATCACTGCCATTAGATGCCTTAAACATCACGCGGTGCCATAGAAACTGGAAAGAGGTGATGCCCTTGTGCCACTGCCTCTTCCACGTGGAAAAATACTCCCTTACATAAAGAATATTCAGAAAAAATTCAGAAAAAAAATGTTCGATATTTAACCAACATCCTGGTTTCTACAGAAGCGTTTCAGCAGCAGCCAGCACCTAAGTCAGTATGATTCATTGGATCAATAATTCTAAGGTCTGTACCTAAAAGGTTGAAAAATGTGATGTAACCTGGCAGAAGAGTAATGATTGTAATGTTCAGCAAAATGGTTAATGAGGCTTGGAAAAAGCAGACTTTGGGGGGAGAGAAATATGTAGAGGTTTAACCTTGCACACTAGCTTCAGCGAACATTCTGCCTTTTAGCTTAACTCTAAAGTCCCCATACTTTAAAAGACATCTTTATTTTCATGACATTTTCACTCTTTTACTGATTGGCCTTTTCCTTTCCCCGTTTTCACACACTGGTTATGGGAGGAGGACATGGCCTCTTTCCCAGATCGCAATATCCCTAATCATTACTTGTTGAATGGTTGGTTTCGCTAGCACAGTTACATAAAGACACAGAAAATAAGTTTACTTTCTTTCTCCCCTAACTGTATGTTTTGTTTTTAATTCATTTTATTTTCCTTCCATCCGTTACCATCCTACTCTAAATAATAAAATCCTTTCCCAGGTCCCTGCTTTCTCATACTTTCCCTCCCCTCAGACAGTGTAATACCATCCTATACACAAGTAGTTGGGCTCAAATCAAGCCAAATAATAGTAATACTGAGGCAACTGGGGCTGTTGATATTATTCTAGCATTTCATTATTCTAAGAAAAGAATACTGGCAACTACAATTTCCTATCGTTCTCTCTCTCTCACTCCTTGGGAAGCACGACCTGGTCCATAAAAGCATTTCACCACAAGCTGGCCCCATTTCGGGACATGTGCAATGGCATCTGCCTCTCTGCTTTACCTGGGACAGGAATAAGATGCCCTCGTTAGATCAATAGTATCAGGAGATGGACCTGAAGAAAGACATATTTGATAAGTGATCTAAAACTGTTTACCCAGATAGTCAAACCCCCACCTTCCCATTCAGCAAAGCACTCACCCTGAATTACCACCAATACATTTTTTCTTTAAAAATACAATTTACCATTAATTCATTCATCTTCCAGAAGCTGAACAAAGGAAATGCGCTCAGTAACAGCAATGACATATTTTACAATTTGTCCCGTATTTGTCAGTCTGCATTAGCAGGAGATCTACCAGCAATCTCAGTGCCACCAATGGTACTGCAAGCTGCGTGTTCCCTCCCCATCTGCAAAGCATCAAGTCCATGGTGAAGCCGATTAGATGTTTCTGATATCTTTTCTACAATTCACTCTCCTATCTAATCAACAATTATCTATAATGAACTTTCCATTGCTAGTTCAAACTCAGCAGTTTCTTTTGCCTAGTGCAAGACATAAAGAAAAACCCGGTGGCAAATGGCATATAATGTTTTATGAAGTGATTTCTGAATAATCACACTTTAATTTTAAAGCTGTTTAACAGCCATAGCAAATGGCACACAAAAGAACTGAAGTGAGAAGTATGACCTATGAAACCGATGCAAATTCATTTGGAAAAACCCTTTATTAGAGAAGGGTCTCCTTGTCACAGGTCTATAAATCACGCAGTAAAAATGCAGCTTAATTGTAGAAGCAAGTTGTTTTATAATTCTGTATCTTTGTAGCCATCTGGTTGGTAATAATGGTGTAAATAAAAAGAAATATTTTTGTCCTGGCTGAAGTTGCATGAGAAGTTAGAAGAGGTTATGAATTGACCCTGTTATTTGTAATCTCTCAGACAGAGAAATAACTCAGAGATTGGTTTGCATGGACACCTGAATTAATCAATAGTCCAAACTCTAAGGTCAAGCTAATCCGCCTGCTCCCTCTCAGCAGAACTCCCACTGCTTTCAGGTGCTTCACAAGTCTGTGGAGAAGCTCCTGGGGGAGTCTCTGCTGAGCCGGGCAGGCGGCCAGCTGGGCAGGAGTGAACGCTTCCAAGCTTTGTTGAATTTTCATGCAAATGCACCCAATCTCACCTCCAAAACTTCATGGACTTCAGTTTTGATGGAAGCCTGGAACAGCTGCTGTGTTGGCCCTCCCTTTCCTCTTGCCAGGCAGCCTGGAGGCTGCACACCAACGCTCGGAGCTCACGGAGGAAGACACAGCCTGAGCTCACCACATAACCAGAACCCAACCCGTTATAAAATACAGAGAGTTACAAAGTTGTATCTTAATGAGAAGACATATTTGTCTTAAGGCAAATAAAAAAAAAATAAAAATCAGAGCGAGCGTTGTAACCACCCCATGGGGAGAACTGTGCCTGGGAAGGGCTTCTGGACCCGCAGCATGCCTTCGCCTGCCCTGCTCCGAAATTTCTGTACCAAACCAGTCAAAAAAGGCAAGAGCTAAAGGAAATCCTTCACTGAAAAGCACGCATTTATCTTCACCAAAACTGAGGAATGACTGCTTCCCCTCTTGAAAAGAATTTAAATAGTGAAAATGTTTTACATTTGTTGAAAATGTTCAAGCAGTAGTTGCAAACCAATTATTTTACCTACATAGAGGGTTTTTTGAAGGGGAAGAGAGCAGAGCTGGGTATTTTCAAAAGAATTACTCGTTGTTTTGCTTTCTCAGATATCCCTCCTGGAAACACACACTGTATCTATTGTAATGTAATTACTGTCAATTGCAACGCATCAAAAACATATAGCAAATATTAAAACATTGTGTAAGTACAGGGAAAAAAGCATAAACTACTCCTTATATGTATTTGTTTTCCAATACATCAACCTGCAGTCCCAGGTACGTCAGAGCAGCTCAGACCTGTGGATTATCTGATCAACAGCAAACAAAAATGGAAGTATTTTCAGTTCACTGGAAAAAGTCAAGGAACAGAGAAATAATAACGGAAGCAGTGATTCAATCAGAGGGAGCTGTAGTAGGTGGCACAAAAACGTAGGACAAATGTCAAGCACACAAACAAATAGCCCTGCTGAAGTGAAAAACCATGAGTTATCAGAGTGTCTTTTAGAAGGGCTCCATGGGTCAGCCTCTTCCTCCTCAAGAAGTGGTCCTGTTGGAAGCAAAAAATTACTCATGGAAGTGAAATCGTGTGAGGCTGCAGCATTTGTCAAATTCATGGTCCCAATTTTTAAGCCGCAGTCACGTCGACCTTCCTGTCATTTTTAGACTTGAAAACAAAGAGAGGAAAAAACATGGGGCTTAGAGGCACACAAGAATAACTGTTTTCTAAATCCTGATGTTTGCAAATGGCTCTTTGCTTAACAAAAATATTTTTCTTCCTGTAAGTTTAAACTAATGAAAAGACAAATGGGTTTTAACTGGTAGGAGCGAGCCGACGGTCTTGTAGGACTGTCAGACATGACGGGAATAGTTCATTCCTCCTGTTGTCAGGCAAAAGACAAGTCAGAAGCAAGAACAGACTTTTTTTATTAGTCCCAGATTTACTCAAAAGTATTAATTTTACCATTCCTAACTAGAAATTAAATTCCGACTATACCTGTACTGGTATCTGCTGCAAACAGTGTTGCTGCCCCTCTGGCAGCAGAGCTGATCCTCAGTGTGGTGGTACCCAACCTGGCGATGGTGGAGAAGAGAAGCTGTTTTGAGGTCAGGCTTGTTCCCTGGGCCCTCAGCCCCGCCGAGCTCGCCCTTACTCAGGGGGAAGAGCCCAGGTCACCCTGCACACCCCAGGACTGGGCAAGCCCAGCACAGCCCCCAGCCACGGCAAAGCCCCCGGTCAAGCGGAGTGAGGAGATGGAGGTGGAAGAGAAAAATTCATTGGGCTGCAAGAGTCATGAAAAATATATTGTGGAGAAACGCCTGGAGGGGTGAAGGATGGTGATAAAGTGCAGTAACACAGAAGAATGCTACAGTCCAAGAGCAGAAAGTACCAGAATTAATCAGACAACGGGAGCTGCAGAGACCTACCCACAGACGGCACCGGCTGACGTGGGGACACAGTCCCAGCAATGCCACAACTGTCAGAGATTGTCGGGTGGTGTTCCAAAAAAAACCCAAACATCCGTCTCAGCCAGCAGCATCAGCTCTGCAAACACAGATGTTTCTGTCTCTGGCTTTCACGGCAGCTGACAGGTTATCAAAGCATCAGGAATGAATCAATGTGTGACTTACCTCCCCAAAACTTCCCGCCGGTTCTGTATCACCAGTGCTGGCAGCTCACAGAAATGGTCATGGCCATCTAAATTACACCCACACTGCGGATTTTAAAAGATGGTCTCTTAGATAACAACAGGGATGTGTTACCTGTCCCAGAAGCTCATCTAGGACCTTGTTCAACCCAATTGCTCTGCAAAGCGGGGCAGGAACAGACATGAAGGTCCTCATCACCTCCTTGTGCCTCTGCCAGGGCACCCAGCATCGGCAAAATCAGTGCCTGTGCATCGCTGTGGGCAGTGGAAAAACCACCGCCGCTCCTGCCGGCTTCACCAGCAGCGGTCTGGGCTGCAGGAGCTGAGCGTGAAGTGAATGAACCCTACTCCGGACATGTAGGGTCCCTCTCCAAACCCTCCCAGCCACCCCCAGTATGTAGGACTCCATTGTTTAAAAAAAAAAAATTATTATTATTGTTGTTGTTGTTATTGTTATATACCTGCACATGATCATCTATTTGTTTCTTGTGGAGTTCAGGTATTTCCCCGCTTCACAGGTTATCAGCAAAACTGCTTATCTAACCTACGGAAATCCCCTGCAGGCAAGAAATCCCAAATGCATCAGACATCAGCATCTGGGAAGCTGTCACTCATAAAGACTTACTGGATGAACATTTCTGAGTGCTTTGCAACTAGGGTCTCTCAGAGTATTCAGGTCTTACTATACAGTAGTAGACGTAAGGCCCATCATTTTATCCAGGTGGATTTTTTTTACTCCTTCACTTTATATTTAGTTGCATTAAGTAGTGCTGGTTGATCAGCTGCTTTCTTTGCATCACACATTGACATGTACTCCACAAAAAAAACCCCAAAACCCACACACAGTACTGCAAAAGTTAAAATCTTCAATGAAATAATCTTCCCAATCACTTATAGGGTGTTGTTCTTCAATCTGCCTCTCCAGATCATTGCTGATGGCAAACCTGGCGTTAATCAAATGCATTCACAGGTGTGATACGTACTCTTATCAAAATACCATATTCTCTAGAAATATTTCTATGTGCATCCAATAACAAGAATGAAAAAGATCTTTTCTTCTGGCACTGTGCTGGGGTCCCATAGGGGTTCTGTTCTGCCTTTGCCCAAATGATAAGTGCGGAAAAAGTCTGAATCGAATCCTGGGAAGTGCTCCCAGAGAAGGCAATGGGGTTCTGCTTGAGTGAAGGCTGCAGAGTTCAGCTAATTGTTAGTAATTTTCTCCTTTCTTGTACAGCATGATGAAAATGCTGTGGAAGAGCAATCAGACTGCTGTGAAATTACACGCTGAAGAGAAAATGGAAGATCTAGTTGTCGGTATGGGCCACTTTGAGGGGTAGCTCTAGTCTTGCACAGATTTAAAAGGCAACTTTTTCAAATTTCTGCTCACTTGCTGAGCTATTATCAGTCAGCATCTTCTTGATTTCTTTCCAGAGCCCTGGGAACATGATGGCTCTCACCACAACCTCAAAATACACTCACCTGCCTGATGTTCTCCTTGGGGAGTTGGCCACACTGGTAATGTAAATGCATCACACACCAAAAAATTAACAATAAAAAAAAAATTACCAATGCTTTGCCCTCCCTTTCCAGTGCTGCAGTCCCTGAAGACACTTGAAGATTTTCTATTAAATTTTGTCCTATCTGCTTTGTATTCCACATGGAGAGAACAAATCACACCTCTCCTAATTAGCAAACCATCCGTGCCGCTAACAAAGGGAATAGACAGACGGGTGGACCGTTTGCGGTATCGTTAACCACCAAAATGGCATGGCAGGCCTTTCAAAAGCACGGCCTCGCTTAATAATCAGCGTAGAGCCTAAGAGTCCAGGCTGGCTCCCCGAGTCCCTTGCTAGCACAGGCGACCACGACGCACCATTGCATTTGTCCACCGGTGCCTCCATGCTGCAGCTGATGAGGTTCGTTGCGTGGTCTGTTCCCACAGCTTGGGGCTTCCAGGTCCTCATCCTTTATAGCATTTTGGTCTTAATTCACTCAGAAATTTATGCCAATTTGACTTCACGTTACCATTCCTTTGGATTTGTAAGTCACCTTCTGCTATTCCATCCCAATGCATCTGCAGAAAACAAGTTGACTTCTTCAGCTCTGCTGGGCTGTTGTAACTGAGTCCTGTTGGGATCCTGTTGAAACTCAGGCTGTGATGCTGACAGGGGAGATGGAAAGTCCTTTTCCACACCTGTTCCGATTAACATTCATTTTGAGCAATTGTGACCTGAATTGTAAACAGCATCCTACATGCAATGGTTTGCATAGCTGCACCAAGTTCAGGTTTACAAGAAAAGATCTACTTGAATATTAAAGTCCATTTCTTGCTCCACCTTCTACAACTGTAATTTTCCAGTTATGGCAGAAATTTGTCATTTCTAAGTCCCAAAGCACATAATCTTGTACTTTTTATTATTATCCATATTATTTTCATTACTGCAGCCCTCCCAGTCATCTATTTCTTCCTATACACCGAACCTCCTCTGCACTGGCAGTGCCTCGCTAGCTTCTGTGTCACCAGCAAATCCCATTAGCACATTGCCAAGTTAAGTGCCAGTCTCAAAACTGTTCCTAAGGAACTCTAATAACTCCAGTCCTCCAGAGTAGTTGTTCTTTTAGCACAAAACATACCCAATTATCTTGTGCCAGTTTCCCACCCATCCTACAAGTAGGTGCTAAATATAAATGACTGAAGATAACAACTTACAGGTTCTTTCTGGTTTGACCCTGTTTGCGTTTTGCAGCTCTTAGCTTAATGGGAAGCAAGAGCGAGCCTGGAGTTCTGGAGGCTATGGGTGCTAGCACGCTGCAGAGGTGGCCCCGTCGGCATTCACAGTCCCGTCACAGTAGGTTTGGGCACGAGGCGTAACTTGCTCAATTAGTGTTGTTGCAAACCAGGACATATGAACTGTTACGGACTGATTCATTAACATTACTACGATGCCCCTCCTTTGTAAGCAAGCGCATTCAGAATTAATTTGGGTACCTCGTTATGTAGACATACTCATAAAAGCACTCGGGGGTGACCTGGCGCATTAACGGCACTGTAAAATGTTTAAAAAAAACATTCAGAGAGGATCAGTCAAAGATCTGGATTATCCTTTAGTGGCACATGGTGAAGCGACTTCAATTAGCTCATTCTCCTGGGAAGCGAGAGCCTGAAACAAGCTGTAATTACACGGAATTAGGTGTGGTCATGTTGCCTCCTTCTGTGTCAGGCGTTAAATGCAGGTTCGTGACTTGGTGTCTGCTGAAACTTGCCCTGAAGGAGAACACCCCTCTGGCTGTGCACCAGGACACCAGAGGAAGGGGCTGCAGGGACAAATATCAAATCAAATGAACTTAAGTACATATATTCCCCATGACCCGCACCTGCCCTTTCTTACTGATATCTGTGCTATAAAATATATCTTAATTATTAAATTGCATAGTGCTGGGCCAGAACATGACTGTTTTTGCTGTGGAGCAGAATAAAGTACCGCGGAGTTATTCACACCCTCTCCACCTCCCGGGAGCAAAGGCGGTGAGGAGCAATGCCTGTGCAGAGCAATTCAAGAAGCGCAGAGGTACCCCACCCCCAGTAGGAACCATCAAACTCAGCCCCGCTTTATTTTGGAAGCTGTGTAGCTGGCTTAATGCACACACACTGCTATACTCAAGTTTTTAAAGCACATATATATATACACACATATATAAAAGCAGGACTTAATATTGCTTCCTTCCCGCATCAGTGAGGCTCTTGCAGTGCTCCCTGCGGAGGGCTCTGCTTAACCTACCCCAAACACAAACTTAGCAAAACATAAAAAAAACTCATCCAAAACCTTCTCCACGCAGCGCCCGATCTGCCGCCTTTACTGCCGCTCAGCACTGGGCTTCCCGCGGGGACACCGATTCCCGCGGGAACGCTGCTGTCTCTGGGCGTCCTTCGCAATACAATGAGGCACATCAAATGTGCGCCCCTACACGTGTGAGACAGCAGCCTGGGTCTGCAGTTCAGAGTATAAAAAAATAATAATAATAATAATTAAAAACAAAAGCCAGAAAGCCATAACTCCCAGCTCTGATGCGCTACGGTTCCCTACAATAGCCTTCAGCAAATTCTAAGTTTAATATTAAATCAACTGTTAGTTATAATTCAATATAGAGTACTTGGTAATTCATTGAGGAAATGTCAGTGTGACCCTTTGGAAAAAAAAAAAATTACTATACTGCAACACCCCCAGCCCCAAACGCCCTTGCCCCCCCCACCCCCCCCAGGAATACAGGGACGCAGATAGCGCAGGGCGGCAGGCAGACTGAAAATCCAATGCATTTCCTTTCACATCCTGAAATGGTTTAGGTAGCACACAATTTTTCTTTTTGAAGAATTTCCTTGCTTTTGACAAGTAAATAAATGTCTAACTTTCTGCTCCTTTTAGTGCCAGAAAGGAAAAGAAGAAAGTAGGGGGAAAAGAATCTGCAACAGGTTTGCTGAATATTAGTTATTCATTCTATGAAGCACAACAAGGGTACTTTATAAACTAATCCAGCTTTACAATGACTGCAGCGTTGCATTCAGTTTTGTCTTATTGGATAATTTGTCAGTTCTGGCACTTTGGCAAGTAATAAAGTAAGGAACAACTACTAGAAGCATAAGAAAATTATTGAATCTTGTTCTTCTTCCTCCTCCTTATTGTATTCTAAACATAAGCTGATTTTAAACAAAATAGTGTTGGCAGAAACAAAATAACTTTTAGTATTTGTGAAAGGCACAGCACTAAAATAAGATGGCTGTGTTTAAGGGGGGTTTTGATTTTGCTTTTTTTCCCTCCCTCCCTGCCCAGATAGATCACTTCCCATTAAATGGTTTGAGCTAAACATGAAAAATCCTAATCCCTGCTCAGGTAAAGCTTCAGGTTGCATAACTGGTAGCTCTGAGGAAAAAGAACATTAGAATGACTTCAATTCAGCTGTGGACCACTGAGCACAGCCACGTAGATACGGCTGCATCTATTTACAATGAGGCTTCTGGAACCCGAAATTAAAACCATACTTAAAATCCCACGTACCTGCCTCGTCTCACTCCATTTCAATCTGCTGATGGGAAGCGGGCAGACATTTCCAGTACAGAGTGCGCAGCAGAAAACCGATGCTATTGTTGGCTCTCTACTCCAGAGAATCCAGTCCTCCATAAAAGCCGGAGCCTGGGACACTTCCAGAGCATCCCCTGAGACAGAGAAAGCTGCTGCTGCCCCTGAGAGTTAAAGAAATTCACAAACAAATCAGTGTTTCCACACATGCAACTTGTACAATGCACCAGAGGGGGAAAAAAATAATCATATGTAGCAGTAGTGCCCTCATTAGCTACAAATTCATTGACAGCTCACATAACCAAACCTTAGTGGTTGGAGTCAGAGTTTATTTTCTCTGTCTTAGAAATTAAGTAGGCACTCATGAGGTTTTAACCTATTGAATGATCATAGAATCATGGAATGGTTTGGGTTGGAAGGGACCTTAAAGATCATCTCGTTCTGCCCCCTGCCTTGGGCAGGGACACCTCCCACCAGACCAGGTTGCTCCAAGCCCCGTCCAACCTGGCCTTGAACACCTCCAGGGATGGGGCAGCCACAGCTTCTCTGGGCAACCTGCGCCAATGTCCCACCACCCTCACAGGAAAGAATTTCTTCCTCCTACCTCATCTAAATCTCCCCTCTTTCAGTGTCAAACCATTCCCCCTCGTCCCATCACTCCCCTCCCTGATCAGGAGTCCCTCCCCAGCTCTCCTGGAGCCCCTCTAGGTACTGGAAGGGGCTCTAAGGTCTCCCCGGAACCTTCTCTTCTCCAGGCTGAACAAAAAAAATGACCATGAAATATTAGGAACTAGTTCCACAGGAACAAAAAAACCATCAAAACAATAAAAGCTTCCACACTAGGTACTAATTTCAGTCCTTGTGGCTGGTCTGCATCTCCCTGTGTTGCTACTAACAAAAAAGAAAACAAGAAAATCTAGAACACAGATTTTGAACATATAATTATATTACTGTGGGTCCTTGATGAAGGAAAAAAAATCACTAAGAGTCAAAAATGTATGGAATTGATGAAGAAACAGATGTTTAAGTGTGCTAGGTTTAATTTGCTGCTGAATTATTGTATATATTCACTAGTCCTCATCAATATTTCCCTCTTTACGACTGTCATTGGCAATAAGAAGCAGATAGGAATGTTTTTCAGTAATGTCTTTGAAATGATAACTTTTTTTAAAAAAAGAAATGCAGCCCTGTCTGTTATTCAGATAAAGTGGCTCATATTTAGGGCATGAACATGAGAAAATAACTGCCAAAACAAGACAGAAGATGCTCCAGCTCTGATCAATAAACTGGCTGGATTTGCTTCAGTTTGTTGTTTTATAGATTCCGATGAAAATGATACTGAGCCTGGATTTACTATCAAAACCCCACGGTAGTAGGTGAAAATATCACTTTAATGTAGAATAGATCTTTCAGGGTATTAAGCCTCTCGCATTACCTGGAGCCCAAAACTGCCCTTATGATCAGCACTTTGCTGACTGGAGGGAGATGAACTCTTAACACTGCCAAATAAAAAGCAATGCAGAGCAGTACACTGCTTGAACAGGAAAGAAAGCAAATCTGGCACATTTGTCATTATCTTATTACTAACTATCTCTGTGAAGAGACAATGTCAATATATCATTATCTTTTCTCAACTTGTCCCACATACAAATTACACGAGTTTAAGATGACTTTTTAAAACCCTGCATAATTAATAAGGCATTAAGCGAAGGAGATGCTCGTGCATTGACAGACATATATTTCATTTCGCATTAAGTTTTATCCATTTCTCTAGCTTGTGTATTTCTGATAACGTTAAATTGGACGAGGACAAAAATGAAGAGGTCTGACCCACACCCCAGATTTCCCTCCGTGACCGACAGGCACGCCAGGGACGTGGGGAGTGACAAGTTTATGCACAAGCACTCCAACAGACAAAACCAACTTTAAAAGCCTGACTCTGCGGACTGTGTTGCCCTAAACCTTTTCCAGCTACATTAAAATTTTTTTTGGCAGGTACATCCTGAATTATCCTTTAATCATGAGGGTTTTTTTCCCCTCTGGAGAGCAGGTTTGCTCCAGAGCAAGCCGCGCTTTCAGCAGAATTAGGCTTTAGACAAATAAGTCCCGTATCCCTGCAGCCATCCTGAGGACCAGCGCCTGTAGCAGCAGCATGGCTGGTGTACGGCTGCTCCTTATCTCTTACTCCTTTCCTCCTTGGAAATAACAGCCGTGTAGCCGCGTCTCACAGAGGCGCAATCTGTCATGATAGAATGGTGGGTTTTAGCGTGCTCCGAGACAGACGCGCGTAGCTGTGCTGCTCACGCGGCTCTCACACGCTGAGGAGCTGCTCCACGTGCTCCGGGACATTTTCTGGTCCATCCTGTCCTGCCCTGTGCTGGGCAGCGTATGTGGAAATGGGGCCAGAGCTCTGCCTGTGCCCCGCGCTGTCCCACAGAGCCGCGCTGTCCCGCAGACCCGCACCCGCAGCGCGTTAATGGCCGAGTGGGCAGCGGCCCAGGCACTGATGGACAACACGGCAAGCGCAAAGGAGAGGGGAGGAGATGTTTAACGTCCATTACTCTACTGCATCATTGCATCCCCAGGGACGCGATTTAGCTCAAAACGCTTGCTGTGGCTGGAGGTTTTACTTTTGGACTCTGCTTATGCAATTTTGCCTTTTAGCATTCTCTTGCATGATAATGATTCCACCTTTGCCACTAATTAAAAAAAAAAAAACACAACAAACTACTCTTTGTCTGATAGTCCATTTTAAAAATTAGATAATGGATCTCGCTTAAAGTATTTTTGAGAGGAGCATACAAAATGTATAAAGCCAGCAACAGTTGTGTGGTTCCACAGTTCTGTCCAAACAGATGGTTCATGGTTTCCTGGTCATTAAAAACTACTAGCTGAGGGGCTCAGGAAAGGACCCTATAGCTGTGCAGGGACAGCCCAGAAGCCAATTACACACCCAGATACCATACATCGTCAGGAAATTATATTGCACAGCTTGGCACCTGCGCCTGCCAAGCAATCTCTACATGAGCATTGACCAAGAATGTCAAGGTCACTGCTGATCCATGTGGAGGTGGAAATGGAGTTGAATCATTGCTGCCAGAAATATGACTATGTTCTGACAATTTAGTAATAGAATTGCGTGGAGATGATGACACTATTTCTTGTTTTCCATTCAAACCCAGTGCAGGGAGGAAAGTACAGTCTAGAAAGTGTGGCTAGTGCAGCACGGCAAAAATTATCACCTTATCTCAAACTTCAGAAGATCCCATATTATAATTCCCTATTTTGTTATCATTTCTATTTAATTATTTCTTATTTTATTTGAGTTTGACAATAATAGTTAAAAAACCTCAGATATCCTATCCAAATAATTCTCCTAGCTGAACATGAGAGAAAAGGAAGTATTAACTGAATTTTCCTGACCAGTCTGAGGATCCACGATAAACAAACTGTTGAAATACAAGCAAGCGTGACAATTTGGAGGGAACCAGGTTCTTTGCAATCCCACGCGGTAAGATTTCTCACAGAAAATCTGCAGTCCCACATCCTCTCTACCCCCACCAGCTCTCCATCAGGGTCAGTGGTCACCTCCAGACCCTCCTGGTGGCAGCTGAGAACAAGCCAAATGGCACTGTCCCCAGCTTCCATTAGCCACAAGGGTCCCTAACACTCTTGAGGTGATGGCCACCATCCCCACCCCACCACTGCCCGACCCTCCAGCAATTTCCCATCCCTACACTGAGTCCAGGGGGGTGGTGGGGCACACTGCATCCACATCCACCTTCAGCTCTCTCTTTCTCCTTCCGAAGCTGACGGCTGCCCATAGCTAGTGTTTTACAAAATCTGAAATGAGTATGAAGCTCTAATGTAGCAAAATGACCCAATCCTAGACCAAAGGTATCTCGCTATGCCTCTCAGAGCAGCTGGCCAGACTCTGGTCATCTAAAGGTGCGTGGTGCAATTAGGCTACAAATCAGTCATGATGATTACAAGAAAATATTTGTAATTGGGGGGGAGGACAATCTCCAACACAGAATCACAGAATGGTGAGGGTTGGAAGGCACCTCTGGAGATCATCTAGTCCAACCCCTCTGACAGAGCAGGGTCACCTTCAGCAGTTGCACAGCACAGCATCCAGGCGGGTTTGGAATGTTTCCAGAGTGGGGGACTCCACAACCTCTCTGGGCAGCCAGTGACCTCTATAAAAACATGCCCATATTCCAATTAAATGAATTTGGACGTGAAATGCCATCATGCCCAACCCGGTTTGTGGTTCTGCCCCGCCGAGGCTGCCCAAAGCGCTGCAGCGCGGGAAGAGCGACGTGCGCTCGCAGGCTTGAGAAGATGGCAAAGCTCAGCAAACGGTTACCCAAACACAACCAGAGTCTTCGAAATCTTAATGCAACGCTAGTGCAATCAACGTCAGGTTTCAACGCCTGTCCCAACACTGAAATGAAAACAAATATTGTCCCTAATAAATTTTTAATATAGCAGAATAAGAAAGTGGACTTTGCTGTCCTTGTATCATCACCTTTACTAAGTACACCGCAGGCGTCAGCGCCACGGAGAAACCCTCCCTGGGTGCTCTGGGTTTGCATCTTTTGTTCAGCAAGAAGAGCAACCACCCCAATTCAGGTAATTTCCTTTCTTCACAAAGAAAATGAGAGCTTTGATTATTTTTAACGGGACAGAGAGGCAGCTCTTGTTGTAAGTTCTACAGACAAGGAGAGACGAGGAGTAGGAATGTTGTTAAAATAGTCTACAAATATTTTACCTGTTTTCTATTCTTTTTTAGTATCTTTATACAACCTTTAAAACCCTTTTCAAGCACAGCTGTTGCAACCACTTCCGTCCCCAAACCCTAAAACCAAGAACAACCATGTACTGTTAATGTAAATACTGTTGAACAGTTATTCCAGTGCTCATCTATTAATTGCAGTTACTACAGTACCACTCTGGGACAACAAATGAAAAGAGGAGACCAAAGCTTTGAAAAGACATTTCCTGGCAGACTGGTAGTTTGGGAGACTGGAGGAACCCACAAGTATTTTATATTCACCCCATTTTGCTTCACCTTTTTTTATTGCAACAGACAAATCTGCTTTTAGGAGAGGCACTGACAGCCAGTAGCTTCCTCAAGGTCTTGCAAGACCCATTTACCCAATAATTATTACATCTCTGATCAAATAAGCCCAAAGCAGCATATTTGGCTTACCTGGGTAGAGTTTTTAGCTGTGCTGCCGGGCTGCTGCTTAACGTAAAGCGAACCACCTTGTTGCTGAGCCGACTGCCAAACGGGGATAGTAATCCCACTGTGCGCTCTGAAAGCCACTGATTTAAAATGAAACATGCATCCTCCCCCCAAACACATAAAAACCCCTCAAATATACTTCTCTTGAGTTTGGTGGGATGATAAATTAATATACTTCTCTTATCCCTGTTTGTTGTATGGGACTTACCTTCAATGAAAATAATCAAACAGGATATTACCGTTGTTTGCCCCCCGCGTGCTTTGAATTTAAATGTGTTACGATCTAAACATAGAATAGCCGAAACCTTCACCATGTTTGGTACCAAAGCAGTGAAACATGCAAACAACTTTAAACCCATAAAGCTACGTCATAGCTTGAGCTCTCTTCTATATCCTGTCCTGAAAAAAAAAGGAGGTTTTAGTGTATGAAAAATTGGCCATTAGCATCAAATTTTTAATAAAAGTAAGTGTAACCTGGATCTTAAAACTTCAATTCTAGTTGCAGCTCCAGCACAGTAACCATAGAAATAATCTAATCCCTTCCTGCTAAAACGCTGTTTGTCCTTGATCATTATTTTTCTTAATTGAAATACTTTAGATACTTGGAACAAAATTGCTTTGCAGCACGATAGATTGCATAAAAGTTGTTTCATTTTGTAACCTGCTGGTACACTATGTCCTACATTTTAACAGTTTTCTGGGAAGCTCCTTAAAGGCATCTTTAATTTTTAATAACTCCCTGGAAATCTGAAACGGAAGGAAAGGTAGGTCATATTTTTGGGCATCCCATTTTTGACAGAGCTCTTTGAACTATGCAGTTGTGATTGCGTATATATATATTCTCTGTGACTTGGATTCTTATCTAATGAAATTTTAAAAGCAGCGAGTTTAATTCCAGGAGGAGTAACTGTTATTTTAACATCTTCTTAATGATGGTAACCTGTGACATCTGTATCTTCCTTTCATGTGAGGGTGATGAGCACAGCTCCTTCCTCCACCCGCACCACCCTTCCTGCAGCCTGGGATTTGGGTCCACCCCATCCTAGATGGGTTTGATTTACCCTTCAACCCACGTTAGAGAAACCCCCTGCAGATACTTTCGCTTGCGTGTTGGGGGCAACACTTCAGTGCAAGGCTGCTGCCACAGAATCACCACGAAGCCCTCAAACCTGTGACTAATCCCCCGGTTTCATCTCGGGCGGGCGGTGGGAACGCTCAACAAAGGCTTCTCTGCAGCGCTGCTGCATTTGTGAATTAAACTGGCACAGCAGCCCTGCAATATACGGCTGAAGTTCATTTCTGGCCTGAGACCCGATTAATGCTAATGGGATGGGTGACAACTGGATTGAATCCATGGCAGCTCGAGAAGGGATGATTAAGAGAAGAAACTGCTGAAGAAGAACGGACAGTATGAGAGCTCGGTTTGTGGAAGGGCTGTGTGGGATCCTCAAATGCATGTTATATTAACAGACTTATAGCCCATTTATTTTAATAGGTTCCGTTTACTTACAGACTGCATTCAGAGGTGGCACATTTACTGTCAAATTTCTAGCCCGAAGTCTTACTAATTTGCCAGCACCGATCAAGCCTTTCTCTAAGATTATCCTCTCATCCTTCCCCTGCGTGTGATAAATTCCCTCCAAAGCAGCGTGTGCATTATCAATAGACACAGATAAGCTCAGCAGACAACAGGGCATAAAGTGCTAATTTATCCACCTCTGCCACAGGCAGGTGGCTCCAACATTCCTGCGGCAGCTGAAGACGATCCATCCCTTCCCCTGCAAAATGGCAGGGAGCGTGGGAGCTGCCACTGCTTTCCCCACACATTTTCTCTACCAGTTTGATCCTACCGTGCGGGAAGACATTTGCCAGAGCCAGCAGGCGCTTCCCCAAACCCCGTTAGCAGTGAGCAGGGGATGTCTGAGTCCCAGACCATCACTCACGCCGATTGCTGCCATCTCCGGAGCAGAGTTTCTGTCCGTTTTGAGGAGATCAGCGTGCTGTGGTATCTCCCTTCAAGCAGTGACACGATATATCAGTTTCTTGATATTGCCCTGAAAACCTGCCTTCCTAAACAGCCATCACAGTCTTTTTTGACAACTTCCTAGCTCATTTATTTGGCATTTGATCACAGGTTTTGAGAAACTATAGAAGTCCTCTGAAAGCTGTGATCCCCAGAGCAGCTAAAGAGGATTCACAGAGTATAATCCCCTAACATGTCGTGTAAAAAACACCATTAAGTGAAAAATATGCTATGTGTGTTGATGCTAGTGTACATCCTCCACGATGCAACTAGACAAAGTGCTGGGACCGGGACAAGGCCACTCCACCCTGCTTTCCGCATCTCCAGCTCTGCTCCGAGTTCCTCCTTGCTTGCACCACTCTGCAACACTCATCACTCCCATAATTTTCCCAGTTCTTCGTACCATTCAATTGTGCCATTAGTGAGATTCCTTCTTCATACTTATACAAGATGCAGCACAAGTGAAATCCAATTTCACAGCGCAAAAAAGATTTCTAAGGAATACATTTCCTATCAGAAGGTGCTTTTCATGGATTGCCATCACACTGTTCCAGAAGTGTGGATCTTCTCCCTGGATTTAGAAGATACATACTGACATCGTGGGAAGGAGAGTGAGGTTACATCACAAAGAAGTAGTAAGCGCTTACACGCTGTGGTGATGGGCGCATAGGATAACCCGGGCTGACAAACAGCTGAAAAGTGTTCCCTGGTTACTAAAGTACATACAAATTGAGTGCCCGATGAATGATGGGCATGAGGAGACCTGTGACCTGGCAGATTGGAAATGCAACCTGGAGGAAAAAAATTAGAGCTCTTACCTTTTCTGTCGCTTTCAACATAAAATGTATCTTCAAACCCTTTGAAAACCACTCAACCTCTTTATCTGCCACGGTTTTCATATCTGAAATGGAGATATTTGATATATTTTTTAACATGTTGACATTTCACCAGCATAGGACGGGTTTAATACTTTCAGTCAACCATGAGGAATTCACACATGACATCAGCTGTGAAAAGAACACGTTGGTTTCAGTAGGGAATACGATGTAGAAATTCATAACATCAATGACGTTTTCCATTTTCTCTCTGTGCGACATGTGGAATTCTACTAGCCATACATGAAACAGAGCTTGAAATCCTGTTGGTGCCAGCCTTTCCCCAGTCTTCATGAAATAATTAAAATCCATTTATTCCCTCTCCTCTTCTTCCTCTGATATGTGCAGAAAAACAACCCTCACTGCTGAACCTGCCAACAAAATGCAAACACTTGATGAATTACAAAGTTTTGAGTCATGTGTTTCACCATCATCTCCGAGATGAAGGGAAGAGGGGCCAAGAACTGCAGTCGTGGGTGCGTACTGATCACCTAAAGATTTAATAAAATAGAGAGAAATCAATTTGTGTTTTATCCCAAGTTATACAGAACTCAAGACTGCAGCACGACAAAGAAACTATTGCACAACTTTTATGTATTTTAATTGCTTTTAAGGGGCATGCTTGTTAGCATCACTCCTCAAGAGCCTTTGCTTTGCTTTCTCTGACAAAACTTTTCTCTAAACCACTCAGGAGTTTTCAATCACAATCTGTCACGTAAAACACAGCCAGGTTTGAGCAAGCCTCCTGCAAACGAACTGAGCATGGTCCCTCCTGTGTGACCGAACCCATGCTGAAATACCGGGGCATGGGTAAACCAGACCCGGAATGAACACACAGAAAGCATTGCTTTAGAAAGATTAAGCCCTTCTATCTGATTCTTTCTTTCAATACCAGTGTATTAGTACCACAATGCCAGGAAAAAGAACAGGTAGCAAGATGCAGATGAAACTTGCAGGGTTAAATTGAAGCATACTGTGAGAAGGCAAAGCTAAAACCCCATATCTTCCCCTAGAAAGCCACCTGCAAAAAAATAAAGGCTGCAGTGACCTTAAAGCAAACTTAAAGCAGTAGGGATCTGAGCCCAAAAGAACAGTTACTCACCAGCCAGCATCCCTATGTCCAAGCCGGGAAAAGATCTGGTTTTAGAGACATCACATCTGGAAGGACCAGCAGAGAACCCGCAGTCCTCATTACAGCCAAGGCAGGCTCTGAAGTAGTGGCCGACCTGGCCAAAGAAAAGATTGTAGGGTTGACCACTGCAAGAAAAACCCAGACATTAATCCACTCTTGACCAAAATCAGTGGGATCACCTGTTGATTTTGGCAGAGAGCAGTCCATATTTGCTGGGGAATGGAAGACACTCTCACATCTGCAGTCCAGGACAAAATCCTTGTGTGACCTGGGTAAAGGGGTAAACTGGGCAAATAGCTGAAAAACTGACCTCACT
>VUYV01000354.1:105476-193151 GCA_008711295.1 Anarhynchus alexandrinus | reverse complement strand
ATGAATGATGGGCATGAGGAGACCTGTGACCTGGCAGATTGGAAATGCAACCTGGAGGAAAAAAATTAGAGCTCTTACCTTTTCTGTCGCTTTCAACATAAAATGTATCTTCAAACCCTTTGAAAACCACTCAACCTCTTTATCTGCCACGGTTTTCATATCTGAAATGGAGATATTTTATATATTTTTTAACATGTTGACATTTCACCAGCATAGGATGGGTTTAATACTTTCAGTCAACCATGAGGAATTCACACATGACATCAGCTGTGAAAAGAACACGTTGGTTTCAGTAGGGAATACGATGTAGAAATTCATAACATCAATGACGTTTTCCATTTTCTCTCTGTGCGACATGTGGAATTCTACTAGCCATACATGAAACAGAGCTTGAAATCCTGTTGGTGCCAGCCTTTCCCCGGTCTTCATGAAATAATTAAAATCCATTTATTCCCTCTCCTCTTCTTCCTCTGATATGTGCAGAAAAACAACCCTCACTGCTGAACCTGCCAACAAAATGCAAACACTTGATGAATTACAAAGTTTTGAGTCATGTGTTTCACCATCATCTCCGAGATGAAGGGAAGAGGGGCCAAGAACTGCAGTCGTGGGTGCGTACTGATCACCTAAAGATTTAATAAAATAGAGAGAAATCAATTTGTGTTTTATCCCAAGTTATACAGAACTCAAGACTGCAGCACGACAAAGAAACTATTGCACAACTTTTATGTATTTTAATTGCTTTTAAGGGGCATGCTTGTTAGCATCACTCCTCAAGAGCCTTTGCTTTGCTTTCTCTGACAAAACTTTTCTCTAAACCACTCAGGAGTTTTCAATCGCAATCTGTCACGTAAAACACAGCCAGGTTTGAGCAAGCCTCCTGCAAACGAACTGAGCATGGTCCCTCCTCTGTGACCGAACCCATGCTGAAATACCGGGGCGTGGGTAAACCAGACCCGGAATGAACACACAGAAAGCATTGCTTTAGAAAGATTAAGCCCTTCTATCTGATTCTTTCTTTCAATACCAGTGTATTAGTACCACAATGCCAGGAAAAAGAACAGGTAGCAAGATGCAGATGAAACTTGCAGGGTTAAATTGAAGCATACTGTGAGAAGGCAAAGCTAAAACCCCATATCTTCCCCTAGAAAGCCACCTGCAAAAAATAAAGGCTGCAGTGACCTTAAAGCAAACTTAAAGCAGTAGGGATCTGAGCCCAAAAGAACAGTTACTCACCAGCCAGCATCCCTATGTCCAAGCCGGGAAAAGATCTGGTTTTAGAGACATCACATCTGGAAGGACCAGCAGAGAACCCGCAGTCCTCATTACAGCCAAGGCAGGCTCTGAAGTAGTGGCCGACCTGGCCAAAGAAAAGATTGTAGGGTTGACCACTGCAAGAAAAACCCAGACATTAATCCGTTCTTGACCAAAATCAGTGGGATCACCTGTTGATTTTGGCAGAGAGCAGTCCATATTTGCTGGGGAATGGAAGACACTCTCACATCTGCAGTCCAGGACAAAATCCTTGTGTGACCTGGGTAAAGGGGTAAACTGGGCAAATAGCTGAAAAACTGACCTCACTACGTACCTGTGTATCCATCCAGAACTGTGCCAGCTGAGCAGAGGAGAAGGCACTACTGCTCTTTGGCTCATCTATCATCTCATCAGGGAACCCAAACGCAAGTTAGGAATGGAAGTTTTGGAAGCAACCGTAAAAGGGACAAAGTGGAGACGCTGAATATGTAAGAAATTGCCATTAAAATTTGAATGTGCCAGGGGCAAGACAGGTATGGTCATTGTTTGAAAGAACTTAACGTGCTGCAAAGCAGTGAAAGGGAGAGAGGTGGGTCTCTCTGCTCCCCATCTCCCCATGCACACCCAGCCATCCGCACAGCACTCGCCGTACGCTGCACCCGGGAGAGCTCTATCCCAACTGAAGACTTCTACATGCAATAGTTTCACTGTGCAACTTCTTAACATACGCCACTAAATTAATGAATGGGAGTAACACATAGCTACAATTTTTTTTTTTTATACACACTGAAATCACAGTATTTACAATATTCTGAATACAGTGAGGTTAAAAAACAGAATTTAACAGATTTTTCATGACTTTAACAAGCAATGAAGGGAGTTTTATATCAAAGTAGCAACTTCCACTAGAGCAATCTTCAACTGTTGAATGAGAAGTGTATTGGCAAGGCTTGTTTAAATACTCAGTGATCTGCAGAAGATCCCTGTATCACTAGAGATGATACATGAATAACAGGGGATAATATGATGTAATTACAGGGATTATCCCACCCCTGGGACAAAAAAAAAAGTGAAATTCAAGCACTCTTTAATCTCACCGGGACAGAATGAACTCGATGATAACCAAATTTTGTTCAAAAGAATTACTTGTACTAATTAAGAGATGAAGGTGGCAGTTCAGAATCTATTCCTGACTGTCATTTCAGATGTCACATCAATCTATTCCACTGAGAAAATAACAATCAAAACGCTCTCGCAGTCCCAGCAAGCCAATTTGTGCTATAAAATCACTTTTACACAGCTGATTATTATGGTTTTCTTTTAGGCACTCTAGTGAACCAAGATTGCCAACGATATTGAACAAAGGCAAACGTATGTATAAGATAAAATATATCTTTACGTGGACTGTGTACACCTATTAAAGTCAGACCATGTTTTAAATTGCAATACAATGTTCAAGAGCCAGATTGTGAAATAGCAGTATGCATTTTGAAACATTTCAAATACGCGAAGGTACAAACACAGGGCCACGTACCTAAGTGCCAATGCATATTCTTCTGTACTCTTGGGCACCTAAATACTTTTGTGTATCCCTGAGATATTCAAAGCAAGAAACATGTACGTGTATGAAAGGATCATCCTTCTCCCACTGACTTTTGGCTGCACTGTTTCCCATAGCGAAAAAGAAAGATGTATTCTAACAACAGTTTGTGGAAACAGCCTGATAGTTAATTGTGGCTTTGTCCCCGTGATCCACGAGGCAGGGCTGCACCCTGGGCGCTCACGCTCACCTGGGAATGTGCTGCCCAAGCACAGCACTGAGATGGTTAGACTGAATGTGATTCAACATTTGGCAGCTGTTTCCATCTTGAGTCATGCATGTGATGCCCATTAACAATAATGGTATTGATCCTTCAAGCGCTACGAGCAGGGAATTACAATAAGTTCTTGGATGAGCTCAGAGATCTGCTGCGGTCTTCTCTTATTTGCAGCCCTTCTGAAGACGACATATGAAAAGGTGTTTAGTCAGTCATACCAATTCCTAAATAAAACAAAAACTGAGAACTACTGACAAATATTTACCTACATATCTAAAGGGAAAAAAACAACAGAGCAGTAACAATATATCGATGTGAGTGCACTGCAAGGCAATGCGAGTACCTCAGTGGTGGTGTTTACCTTCTTTCTCCAGTCCCTCCACTACCTTTCTTTACCTCCTCTCAAATTCTCACACAAGTCGACCCGGACTGGATGTGCATAGCCCTTCCTGCAAGATAACTTGCACATCATTTCTCTGCCTTTTGGCGTTTCAGTAGAATAAACAATTAGAAATTATACCAGTTTCATAGAATCATATAGAATCATAGAACAGTTTAGGTTGGAAGGGACCTTAAAACTCACCTTGTTCCACTCCCCTGCCCTGGGCAGGGACACTTTCCAGTAGGTGAGGTTGCTCCAAGCCCCGTCCAACCTGGCCTTGAACACCTCCAGGGATGGGGCAGCCACAGCTTCTCTGGGCAGCCTGTGCCAGTTCAGGGAGTTATGACATATATTACTCATGGCTGAAGTCCCTATGCACTTTAACTAGGGGCTGGCATGAGAGAAAGACAGTAAAATCCTATTACCAGGTAAAGCATCCTGGGGAAGGCAGTGGTACCATGCCTAAGAAGCAGAGGTCTTTAAGCTCCTGGAAGCTCCTACAAAGCCAGGCACATATAATTGAATTAACACTTTTGAATTGCAGAGGTCATAAATTCTGCAGAAGGTTGTGTTTCGGAGTCATAATACCCAGAATAAATGGAAACACTAAAAATATGTGCTTTTTAATTGTGTTCATGGGGTTCAAAGAGTGGGTTTCAGGAGCTGCCATGCCTACAACATTTAGCAGAGAGGCAAATGAGAGGGGGAGATGTGTGCACTGGTAACTGTTTACAGGGAAGGTATCGAGCACGAGCAGGCTGCCCACAGAGGTTGTGGAGTCTTGGAGATATTCCACACCTGAATGGACAAGGCCCTAAGAAACCATGATTCTAACTAAAAGCCATCCCGATGGACTAGATGAAACGATGAGGTCTGAGTCATGCATCGGGGGGGGGGGAATAAAATATTAACTATAATAAAGGTCACAGTACTAATAATCAAGACTCAATGCCTTACAGTAGACATCAAAAAGGAAAAACTAAATTAAAAGGACATTCTCCTTACTCCTGTAGAGGTCAAAAAAATTACAAGGGACTCTATTCACCAAGAGCTAATAAAAATATTGGATAATCTATGACAAGCTTTTGAATTTTAGCCATCCCCAGCGGAGTGGAAGACGGATGCAGTTATTTTTTACTAAGGGAAAAATGTTGTCTAAAGTTTTGGTTGCTTATCTATAAAAAGAATTCATCCACCTTGATAGATGCCATAGAAGTCCCATGAGAAGGCTATAAGACATAAGCAAGTCTGGTGGAACATTGATCCTGACTTTGTCAAAAATCAGACAGACAAAATCCTCAAAGCTGTCAAAAAAAAAAAATAAAATCCCTTCCCGTGAGCTAAATTGTTTGTCAGTGGCAGGGGGCCAGGCTGGACCGAGGAAGGCATTAGAATTTTTCTGACCAAGTGCATCCATTTTATCACCCCTGAAATGTCAAACAATCCAATTCCCGAAGGCATCTTTCTGGCAGCTGTTAAAACAAAACAAACAAACCAAAAAAAAAAACAAACCCACATAGGAAGTAGCAGCTGCTTGAGATGTTACCAATCCGTTTTCCCTTTCTTTACTCAAATCTAAGACATTGTCATTTTTCCACCCATCGGCTTTGCTCTCCTAAGCCACCACTTGAAGCACCAACAAGAGATTTTGTTCCTTTTTGGTCTCATCGCATCTATCACATTTCAACAGCTCGTTTCTTTGTACAGTTTAAAAGAAGCTACCAAATGAGCAGGAAAACTATTTACACTGGGTCAAAATAATTATTTTAATTAGCACAGACAGTTGGGATAAATATGGACAGCTCTGGAAGCTGTGAGTGAAATAATAAAAAACTAGTTATTAATTGAGTGAAATAATAACAAATAATGAATTTGATTACCATCAGTAGCATATGAGCAACCCTTTCCCTCTTCTAGTTCCCTGGGTCATGTAAAAATTATTAAATATATGATTTACTAGACAGCATCTGTATATAATTACTTATCTGCATAAAATGGCATCCGTGGTTTATGAGCAGTTAAAATGCTAATATTTGTTATCCCATTTCACCGTGGGGTTCAGTTTTGCCACACAAAGAGGTGCTTAAGTTACAGTGCAATGTTTGTGATATCTGTGTTGGTAAGAAAAAACAAAAACAAACAACAAAACCAAAACCAAACCAAAGCAAAGACCACAAAAAACCCCAACCTAGTCATATATTCAGCTTTCCAGTGTTAATATTCATGTTTGAGTTTAAAATTCACTTTCCATAAATATTCTCCATTGTCTGCTATGTCTACAAATATTCTGCTTGATAAATTAGCTGGCTTTGAAGAAGACAAATTCAAAGAAAGTGATAAAGAAAATTCTACTTTGTCTTTTCTTTTTTTTTCTCCCCACTCAAAATACTCACCTCCACTCGAGGATACTCACCTCTGACAGTGATATTTTATAATTTATAATCTGCCTGGGGATGTGCCGATTTCATGATGTGGGAAGGGAAAATATCCTGAGGTGCTGAACATACAGAATAGGGTAATTAAATGATTTTATGTTCTAATTCTGCCACAATAACACAATAGTTATCAGATAACACGATCTTTAAAGCTGCTTGATCCTTGAAGCTACTTGTAAAGCTTTTATTGAGTAGAATAAATCACCCCAAATTAAACCATCTTCTTACACAGGCTTTGGTTTGGAATATCTCCATATGATATGTAGGATATATATCTCCATATGGTATACGATATATATCTCAAGTCCAGGTTGGATGGGGCTTGGAGCAACCTGCTCTAGTGGGAGGTGTCCCTTACCATGGCAGGGGGGTGGAATGAGATGAGCTTTAAGGTCCCTTCCAACCTAAACCATTCTATGATCAATTAGAGAGAAATAATCTTATTGATAACTGTGGGTCGAATTTCCCGATTTTTTGGCATAAAAATTTAGCTCATGGAAGAGAGTTAAACCATTTGCTGTGATTTAGTGTAAACTACACTCCTAAAAGTAATGGTCAAGGAAAGGAAGACAGAGGATACCTCTAATTCCCAGAGGAGCCATCGGACTTTGTGAAGGGTTCATGTGGAATTGTCTCTTTCAGGAAAAAAAAGCCTCAGGAAACCCGGACTGCGCAGCCCTCGCGCCCCACCGCAGCTCCTGCCCCCCTGGAGACGGCACCCGTTCGCACAGGCTGCTGCCTCTGCACTGAGGGTGGGCACAAAGCCAGATTTGTGGTTATTTTTTCCCTTTTTGTGCTGTTATTCTGTGTTATACCTTCGGTCTTCTATTTCGCTGCTTCACCCTCTGTTAAAATGATGTTGTCTAATTACATTGTCCTCATTAGCGCTTTCCTAAACTGTAGAGCAAAAGCTATCCATTTCAATTAGCATTTTTATATATTATCATAACTTTTTTTCCTCAACAGAAAGTCACGACTGCATTTCTAACAAGTGTGTCTGCCCATCTAAAGTCCAAGCGAGTCACCTTTTCTGACGATCTGTGGTGACCACGAGGTCCTCAGGTGAGCACGTAGACGTGCCTGTGCACACCAGCAGCGCTCTGGAAAGGTCTTCAGCGAGTGCATGGTGGGAGACATACGGCTATTCCAGTGAACTATATCTTGACCTAATAATAGGTCAATAGTAATACTAGCTTGGAAGAATGAAAAGCCCTTGACGTACTGGCCAGGCAACAGGATTTTAAAAAGGGAGAAGAAAGTGTATATCCTCACTGCTGCACGAGGGTTTTCGTCTAAAGGGCAGGTAAAGCTCAAAAAAAAACTCAAAGAGACTGAGGGGGTTTGGAACTAGATGATCGTTAAGGTGCCTTCCAAGCTCAACCCTTCTGGGATTCTATGGCAGGAAGCAAAGGAGCGAAGAAGAGGAGCGCTCGCCGCCTTCCCATCCGCGCGAGGGATCCCGCCGGGACAGAGCTCCACATCCCCCGGAGCCTCGCTGCAGTTACAGATTGAGGGATTTCAGCAACAAAGTCCTCGCTGGCTCAGAGTTCTCCCTGGACAGGGTAGTTGAGATGCATTAGATTTCTGCAGAGCCTTTGAACTAGAAAATTCTCTTTAAGAGGGGCCCGCGGGGAAGAGTTACCTGGCAGAGGAGCTCCATTAGTGTCGGTGCAGAAGCATAAGGATGGCAATGATTCCACGAATCTCTCCCCACCCTCCAAAATGAAGGATTTAAAGGGAAATTGCTTGTGACTGGCAAGGGTCTTCACAGAGCTACCTGCCCTGAAGTCCTCTCCCGAGTCTACCTCCATGGCAGGGAATATTCTCTTCTGCTGCTGCTCAATGCAATAAACTAAATACATGTCTACGTGGATCCCAAGTAAGATCAGAACTTGAAAGGAAAATACCAGGCAGGTGAATGGCGCGCAGATGTTCAAAGCTATTTTGGCAGGACTGCGGGAAGAACACCTGTCAGTGTTCGACAGAAATGGAACAAAAACCCTCCAGTCTAAGAGGGATGGAAAACTAAAAAGATAAGACTTACCGTCTTCCTTTGGAGACCTGCCTGACACTAGCGTAGGACAGAGATGACACAGTAAAGCATGTTAAAGACTGCAGCTGGCAGCAAGTTTGTAGCCTATTTAATTGTCTGAACCAAACATTAGCTCTGTCTCCACGTTGTTAAATATGAATAATACCTGCCTGGACTCGCGAAGGATCTTTTGGGATCATACTTCATAAACAACTCATCTCAACAACGTTCAGTGATGCTCAGAGGACTGACACAACCTAGAGTGACAAATGGAAAGAGAAGACTAAGAGTACTTAAAAGTGAGTGATCACACCCCTCTATGGACAGCGCATTAGCAAGACTGTCTCCGGTATCTCCGTTGAGAGAGTAAGGATGACTTAGAAAACAGCCATCAAAACAACCAGAATTTCAACCTGGTATAACCTGACTCTGAGCGCGCACCACGTGGGTGTGTTAACAAAGCCCTCGGGCTGCACACGGGCGGTGCGTGAGCATCACCTTCGGTGCCGTAGGCTTGAAGTGTATATACAGAAAACATCTATACTAATAACACACATGTCTCTCTATCTTATATTTGAATCAATGGATAGTATTTTACGGTGAAAATATTTGTTTGTGCAAAACTGTCACAGCTTTAACACTATTTCTTGTTGGTGGGTTAAGGTAAACACCAAATTCTAAAAGAAATTCAGGTAATTACAATACTGAAAGCAAACACAATTGTTTACTGTTTTATCTTTGCCTGTGACAGAACTTCTTTCAGATTTTAATTAATTCCACTTAACATTTAAGCATCCTATATATCTACAAACATGAGTTTAATTCAAAGATGGTTTTTATTAGCAAGATAATTGTTCTTACTACTTAAGCGTCGCGCCTAGCTGGCGCTCAGCCCAGATTGGACGTTTCTCTCTATTGTACCTGCAGAAAGATTTGGACCCATTTCCACAAAAGCAGACGTTTTACCAATTAGGAAGAACTGCACCCAAACCCCAAACCTACCCTCCAGCCTATTGCAAGTATTTTGAGATGAAATGATGGAGCACAGAAGGCAGGAGATGGGACTCCCAGCCGAAAATTCAGCGCCTGAGTGTGGAAGAGGCCAGGCACGGATCTGACTGGGGCCAGCGGAGACGCAGAGATTCTCTTCCCACAGCCAAGGGGCACTGCAGGTATGGGAAGTGTAAAGAACTAATTTTGAGATGATTAATACCAATTGTGGCTTTTTGCTTTCATAGGTAGAGAGACAAAGAAATATATTAAAAAGGAAAATCACCAAAAGCCAAAGAAATTGCACAGCCAACCTGTAGGAACACATTTGAGCAGATTAAAATCAAAACAAAGTGGAAAAAAAACCTTTTATATTATTGAAGTGGTAATACAGAATTACAGATAAGCCACTGTACTGGGATTTTGATGTAATTAATTCATTTGGAACTTGTTTTAACATTGTTAGGAGCAAGTTCCATAGAAAAATCCAGTTTAACATGCCAGAGGACATCATCCCACTTTCCATGTTATATATGCTGTAAATGTTCATAATAAATCATGCCACGATACCAGCCCGTACTGCTGTTACTGTTCAAAACTTAAATATCCTCTTAAGTGCAATACTGCCCTAGAGAAGAAATCAAGCTTTCAAAGGCTATTTGACAGTTTATTTTATTCTGAAATGAATTTATTAGTATTCTAACGTCTTTATGTTACTGGGATGTTTTCAGAAAAATGGCCCATCATCTTACACAGCCATAACAAACCCCTAAGTTTAATTTTCTACTTCCTATGATCTTCCAAAGAGCTTTCTGTAGGTACTTTCTATGTATTGTATTAGAAATAGGGTGCATTCATTCCTTTGGCTACTTTCACACTAAAAGTGGTTTTGAAGCAACTGTTCAAAATGCATCAGTATTTTTGAGAATTAACTGCCTGGTATTTTCATGCATAAGGGTGGGATGGGAGGAGGAGGGAAGGAAAGTTCACACATATCAAGAGTGGTTGGTTTGCAAACATGTAAAAGCCCTTCAATCCTATTTCTGAAAGGGTTGGTAGCCAACATGCCAGCTGGTTGGAGCTCTGCCTAGAATAGTTATTTCTTAATGAATTTTTAAGTGAAAGCCCTGAAAGACTCAAAACTCATATGGAGTGCAGTGAATTTGGGGTTTTATCCAATGCCTATCAAAGTGTATCGGCACAAGCCCTTCCAGCAGACAATGAGTAGCATACTTATTAATTGCCTGGTTATTTCCCCCCCCACACACTGAATATGGTTTCCATAACTAAAGAACCATTAGATCACTATATTCTTTAAAGGCACATTTCATATATATTTTGTTAACCTAAGTATATTGTTGACTTGCAAGAAACATTTTTTCTCTTTAGTATACTAGCTTGCATTATTCCCTATAGAAATGGCTTTAATTTGATGAACAGATGCAATACAGCACATAAATCAGTGAACCAGGCAGACCCAGAAACCAATCTCAACTTCACCGTCTTTGCCTTCTTTCCTTTGCTGGCTGGTAAGAAAAAGCCATATTATTCCCTCACAAAAAAAAAAAGACAAAAAAAAAAATCAACCAGTTAATGTAGTTTTATTTCCATTATTTATTTTCTTTTTTTACTCAGCTGCATATTGATAAAGGTCCACAGAGTTTGAGGAAAACTGACTCGCTGCCAGTTTGCCGTGAATGTTAAGAACCATCTGCTTTTGAAACGAATCTTCCTTTCCCTCTTTAATAATTAACTTCTGGTGATCAAATACATCCTTCAGTCTGGTCTATTGGGGGGGGGAGAAAAAGAAAAAAGTGCACTCATCCATAAAAGAAGAACTAACTCTGAAAATTTTTCTTTGTAATTCAGTGCTGTGATCAGACTGACACAGAGCTGGACCATCAGACAAGGAAAAAACTCCTCATACACACAAAGTTCTGTGACATGGATTAACATGAATTCCAGATGTAAAAGCACTTTCACCCACGAGGATTGTTTAAATCTATATCTAAGACAGTCCATGATCAAGACTGGGATGAAAACCACACCACTGATGAAACCTCCAGGCATGTCTCACGAGGGATTGGCCCCTGCTGAAGAGAGATCTCAGCTGCAGAAACAGCCCCATAAATCTTTATTGGCTCCTCGTTCACCTGTAACCTCCCGATCTCAGAACATTGCCGACAAGACGGATGCCGGCATGATCCAGGCATCCGATTTGCTCTGTCTGCCGTGAGGATGGCAAAGACTAACAGGTCCCCGGAATTTTAAATAATTGTCTTTCTGGGTCAAGATCAAGGTGCACAAGTAGGGGAAATAAAACCTGGTTGTTCTGTGGCTGAGTGGAGCAGTAAAAGGAAGGCTAAAGGACTGGGAAATCCCAGAGCTGCAAATCGCTGGAGGCTGGGGAAGCCCACAACCCTGCAGCGCTGGGCTTGTCTTCATTAAAGCCCCGAAGCCCTCATCCACATCTTCTTGCAAATGGACGTATCCCCTTTTGCCTGCTCAAACAGACAGGTGCTAATTCTTTCCATAAGAGCCAAGCAAAATTATAAAAAAAACGTAGCTGAAGAGCCAACATACACGTTGCACGTTTTCTATTGCAAAGCTTGGCGATAAGGAATTGAGCTGAGGGACCAGTCACAAGCCTTGAGCGCATTGAATGGTTCCTGCACAAAGCAGCTACCAGGGCCATCATCAGGTTCTTCACCCTTGCCCTTCATATTCAGAGTCTAGCGGCCTCATAATTAGAGTGGGGGAACATTTTTACCAACACCATATAAAATATACTCAAAGATGCTGCATCTTTTTCAAAGAGACAAACCTAACGAAATATAGGCCTGCATGTACCGATACAGACAGGGTACATCAAGTGGTCAGAAAGTCTAGTGTTTTCAACGGAAAACTTTAACTTCTGATCAAACCCAAACAAAATGAGAACTTAAATCATAATGTCTCAGGATTGAGCACAAGAAGAAGTTTCAGCTGAAAGCTTTCACTTGCTTGTTTCAGACTGGGTGAAAAACTTGCATTACAGTTCCCAGTCAACACCCCAGAAGTAATCATAGAATCACAGAATGGTTTGGGTTGGAACGGACCTCGAACATCAACCAGTTCCACTCCCCTGCCCTGGGCAGGGACACCTCCCACCAAACCAGGTTGCTCCAAGCCCTGTCCAACCTGGCCTTGAACACCTCCAGGGATGGGGCAGCCACAGCTTCTCTGGGCAACCTGCGCCAGGGGATCACCACCCTCACAGGGAAAAATTTCTTCCTAATATTTAATCTAAATCTCCCTTCTTCCAGTTTGAAGCCATTCCCCCTTGTCCTATCACTACACGCCCTTGTAAAAAGTCCCTTCCCAGCTCTCCTGGAGCCCTTTTAGGGACTGGAAGGCCACAATAAGGTCTCCCCAGAGCCTTCTCTTCTCCAGGCTGAACACCCCCAACTCTTTCAGCCTCTCCTCATAGGAGAGGTTCTCCAGCCCTCTGATGAGGCAAGATATCGCTTGAATCCAGCTTTCCATGAAAACCAGTTTCCCATGCAGAGCCATGGCTTCCTCTGCCCGGCGGGTGCACAGAGCACACAGGGGTCCCTGCCCTGTGCCCTGTGGGGTGAAGCAGCAGGTTCAGCAGGAGGAGCATCTCCCCCCCTGCCCCGAGACAGAGCAGTGCACAGCTAAACTGCCCGGCTAACAATGATAAAACTGAGAAAATGAAATGCAGAATGTACTCAGGTAGGGAACAGCTCAAAGCCCCTCAATGCTTTACCTAATGTCATGTTTAGAACATATTACTCAGGAATGCAAACTAATTGTACAACGAGCACTGGGCCTATATAAAGTATTTAAATGCCAATATATATTTTTGAAGACTAGACAAATTATGAGGGAAAAATGTACCAGAGATTGCATTTAAATATTTTATGGTACAAGTGAAGCATGAAGATGTTAATATTTGTCAGTGTTTAAACAATTCGTAATTGGTAAGCTTAATAGTAATACCAAGGAAAAGAAGTAGTAGCAAAGACAGAAAGGAACCGTAGTGTTTTGATAAAGCCAGTGCTCACAGGGCTCACGTTAAGGGTCCATGTTTAAAGTCAATCCTCTCTTACAGCACTCCCAGGATCAGGCCCCAGCCAACATTTTCTACCCTCCGGTGTTAGAAATACACTGAATGCCAGAGATTAAAGAGTATTTGGTCACGTTAAGATGAAGACAGGCCATTTCTAAAATACATATCCTGATGTTCATTTACATTAATATTACTTGGTTGAATGATTAAGAATGTTACTAATGACTGATTTCAGAAAGTAGCATAATGGCTAGAACTGGATAATCCCCCCAGAATACCCATGAAAAATACTAGAAAAGTGTTGTTATGAACTTTTTCAGTAAATAACTCTCCCTGACTGTAATCACGGACATCAACACTCAGACTAAATATATAATTGACCTATTCAGTTAAACAGATGAACGTCAGCTTTATCCCGCCAAATTAATTAGTCTCCCTCCCCCAGCAAAAGAACAATATTTGCATATTAATCTTCAGTATTTGCAGGTATGTACATACTATCGATCAATAAATCATTTAATGGGAACCAACTTAAAAGCCGCATGAGTTGGAGTTAACTGCAGCCTGTGGCGACGCGCAGGTTTCTGAGAGCACTGCACACCAGCAGAGCCCCATTTCTGAAATATCTACAGATCATGCACTGGAAAAGACCTATGAACAAGCTTAAATGAGGATTCATTTACAACTGGCAATAAATAACTGAAACCTACCTCTACGACATACTGTAGCCACTATATGCTATTAAAAAGACGCTTCCACCCTTGTTTATCACTTTCATTTAATGCCGTCAATCCGCAATTCAAAGTCCTGGTACCAACATACATTTGTTTGTCATTCTGAGAGTAAAACCTTTGGTCGCATTAGCAAGACAGCCAGAATAATCCATCAAGCATTAGGCATGCTGAACGGCGACTCGTTTTGAGCCAGTTTTCCACTGATGAACGGCTTTATACAACATTTTCTCTTGCCCAGTATCTGCCCCACTTGACGAATGTTGTACCAAGAATTTACAGATAAATTACTCATGCAGTTGGGTACAATATACCTTTGTTCCACGTAGTATAATTCACGGAAATTATTTCCCACAATGATTTGCAGAGTTACATAATGCAGTTATAGAGTTAAAATAACGACAGAGTGTAAAAGAAATTAGAACCTATAACCACTGAAGAGATATGTTTTCAAGTGTGATTTGCAAATAGACAGTGAATCAACGAGGCAGAGACACCAGAGGATTCTCCCAGAGGAAAAATAGTCAGGGAATGAGAAGCGGGGAATTTGATAAGGCACTGCACTCCTGTACTGCCACTTGCAGGGACTGGCGTCACCCATCGACCTCCAAATTATTCACTGTTGGATCCTCAGAAAAGTTAGTGGTACAAGACTTTGTTTCTGGGAAAGTGTTTTTGTTGTTGTGGGCTTTTATTTTGTTTTTGTGCATGTGTATGTTTTTNCTGACCATAGCCCTGCAGCCTGGTTTACTCTCCGTAGTCAATGGAATTATTTGCCCGGGTATGGCAGTACTGTGGAGCAATACAAGTGGCAAGCTCGGCTCAAAGCGCCCCTCGCCCACTCGCCCATGCCTCCCGGTCCGCGTGCTCCGAGCGCACACCGTGCCCCTTTGCTTTCCTGTATGGATTCTTGCCTTGGGTGATCACCAGAGGGCTTCCCCAGGCATGGGAACGCACTCGGAACTACACTTAGACCGTACCTGCACTGTCCAACTTCACACTGAGAAATTTAAAATAGTGTATAGTAATTGCACATTAAAGAGAGGAAGACAGGCAATGACAAATTCAAATATTATAGGTACCAGAGCCTTAATAATGGCGATAAAAGGAGTAATACAGACAGTAAAATTAATTTCGGTAAATCACATGTGCATTAGAGAATAACTTCACTGGAGATGCAGCAGAGGCCGGTCTGACAGAACGTATTTAAATTTCAGGGGAAGCATGCTGAATATTATTGGACAATAACAGACTAAGTGTATATCCTTATATTGTTAGCTACATTTAGCAATAAATACTCATACATTCACAGGGAGTAGAAAGTGCTGGGAATAATCATGCCATTTTCAGACTGCAAAATACTTCCTAGTCTCATTCATCAAGGCTGCTTAGAAATCACTTTTATAAGCAATGGAAAAAATTGTTCCCACATCATTGCTGTGCGCACTTGAAATCTATGGGGCGGCACTGCTCTCCAGTCAGATGTGGGAAAGGTGAAATTCCGACCTTACAAAGCCAATGGCAAAACTATCACTCTCAAACTCTGCTGCATTACAGAACATGGGTATAACTGCGTAACAGAGACTGGCTGGATTTAATCTGATGGACTGGGACAAATTAATCCCAATTATCCTACTCCAGAATAAAAAAAAAATGAAAAACATTTAAAAGCAAGCTGTGTAGCTTCAGGTCACTACAGTCCCTCAGTTTTTTTTCAGCCAGAGCTGTAGTCTGACAAACAAAGCTTACACAGGAACATTTTGGTTTTCATTGTGAAGCAACAGAGAAATGGCTTTTACCTAAAGAGAAAATTTTGGAGCTATTAAAAATAACAGTGAGCCCCCCCACCCAATTTGGGACACATTTGCTGGGACTGTGAAAGATGCATCTATACTGAGGGATCTTGGACCTTTCACTTCATTTTTTTTATATAAGCAAAGGACACAGCTCCAGGGCACGAGAAGGCAGATGTGTTGAGTGAGAGCTCAGAGGAGCAGAAGCTCAGCAGAGATTTTCAGAGCGGCATTTAACAGCGATGTGACCTCTTGTGGGAAAGGTATGAGCTGGTGGAAAGTCAGGGATGCGGTGCCGGAACTCCACAAGTCACAGTTGGGTACTTAAGTTAATGTATGAATTAAAGTTCTGTACATCTTAACAAGGATCCATTCACTTTGGAGTCAACTTTCTATTGCATTCAAGAGAAATGCAGGGAAAAGAAATATTAAACAGAGCAATCCCTATCAGAAGTGTGTAAAACTTTCCCCTAACTGTCACACACTGAGCTGTCAGTAGTCTTAAAAAAAAAGTACAGATCTCAGTTTCTGTCAAATCAGACTGACACAAAAAACTTGGATATCAGTGTAAAATAAAAAAAATAAAATCAATGTCAATCCATTTCTTCACTCAAAAGCAGCAATCCAACAAGACAATTTGAGCTTTAGCAATGGAAATGATTTCTATGCATTCTTTAAGCGTGTTCTGGAAGAAACAGAACCAAAGGCATTCTGTTCAAAACTACCAGTTTCCTAACTGAAATTTCCATAATTCCTCTATTATTTCCAAAGACAGCAAGCACAAAACCGCGATGGATCCCCAGCTACAGTTGTTTGGTTTTTTTCTACAAAGAAGAAAGCAAGAATGACTGCAATAGCTGCAAGTCCGAAAGATTTCTCCACAGGGCAGAATAACTTGTAGGGCCACCTACAGTCTCCAGCATTATTATTTTTACAGCTATGTCCTTTCAGACAGGGAGGGTATTTTTCACCTCAATGAGAGCTGCTGAAGCATTGTCTGGCTGATATTTCATAATGACTGGAGAAAGACAGGCATCACGAGAGGACGTTTCCTTCATTTATCAGCCAAGAAAGCCAGGGCAAAGTTAGGCTCCAAAGGATAAATACCATCTTTAAACCCTCGGTAAGGTCTCGGTGATGGCCAAGTAAGACACGGCTCTGCAGCCGCATCAATCTTTAAAATAACAAATATAGTAAGAACAGCAAGAGAAGAAGCTCTTTGTCTCTGCGTTCCCCCGGCTCCTTTCCCAAAGCTTGCAAGGGATTGCTATGTACCTGTTACAACCGTCTCACTTATTCGTGTAGAGGGAAAAACCTGAGGTTTCCCTAACTGGCTTTGAGTGGTGAAACAGCACAGTACGGTCATGGGTTACTGGAGGGGAAGACTACTGCTTCAGCAATTCCCACGGCTTTAAAAACAAGTTCAGGCTTACTGCTTCAGCAGAATGAAAAAAAAAAATTTAAAAAAAATAAAAAAATAAAAATAAAAGGAGGGGGGGTTATTGATTGGGCAAGCCAAGACCTTTAAAACAAACACACTTTTGCACTTATTGGTTAAAGTTGGTATTAACCAGTATTAAAAGCAAAGTATACAACTTAGCATCCTCCAGCCCGCCTCTCCCGCCATCCCGCGGGGGTGCAGCGGGAATCGCACAATCGCTCACAGGCTGAGGTGGCCGATAATTCTATTGGCCTGACTGAACAAAAAAGTTGTATTTTATCTCAATAATGCGGTATTTCGGACTATAATAATTTCCTTTGGCTGCTGAAAAGGAATTTGTACATAATAACATGATGTGTGGTTAAAATAGAAAAGTGATTTTTAACTGGATTGTGGAGAAAGCTTTAAAAATATATATAAAAAAAAGAAAACAGCGAATTGCATAACTATGAAAAGCCTTGCTCAGCCGGGACTGTGGTTTTAGCTTTAGCCTCGTAAAAGCTATAATTCAATTTAGCTTAGTCCCCTCAGAGGGGCCACAGCAGTAAGTGATGATACAGAAGCTGGTCTTGAGTCTGAGCTTTTGACGTGGAATACAAAAGCTATTCTATTGCTTGATTCACAGCCAATAAAATAGCAAACAAGTTAAAAACACATAGTATCATTTAGGTGGCTACACTCCAGTGGAAGAAATGGAAAATTCTGACTAAACTGTTCGCAGCCACATGCAGTATTGCTCCAGACTCTATAAATCATTTTGTATTCTGGCGACAGGCAAGAAGTAAAATGAAAATTACACCAATGGTGCTCTCCAGTTGATCAAATAAAGGATATCTTTAATTGCTTTATCACTAAAAGCAGAGATCGGTACGGGAGAGCAGAAAGCTTCGGTGTGCTTCAGGTTGAAAACCCAACTCTGTTTAAAGGTCAGCTCCTCTACGCACATCATGTCTGCTCAAATACAGTTCAAGAAAAAAGCAACAAAAAACCATCCTCTGACTGTCTCTGACAGAGACTTTCTTTTGATGAACAGTAATTTGAACGCTCCATATATATATTTATATCAATATGTATGGTGAGAAACTTACTCATTCGATTTTTTTAATTTCCAAATCTAAGTTTTTCACCCTGTAGTATTTTGAGATCTAAAACATTTTGCATTGTCAAGCTAAACTGAAATAGTTTTAATGGTGCATTTTTGACCATGAAAGGAATAGATTGCTTGTTTCCAGAACCATTATCCAAAACATTAGGGAGGTGTATCCATGAAGCTTGAACCATTAAACTCAAAGCCCACTGAAAACTGGTCCAAACAATTGTTTTTTTCCAAGATAAAAACACTGTGTCACCTAAAAAAGGTACTTTAAATATATGTATGTGTATATATACACATATATAAAATTAAAAAATGTATTTTAATTAAGTTGCTTTAATTTCATCTTTTGAATCCAACATGAATTAAACTCAAATCAGAAATGCAAAACCACTTTTCACATTCAGACCCAGATTTGACAAGGTATATAAGCCCATGCTAAAATAACAATTAGTCCAATGGACTTTACTTCTTCTGGTACATTGGACATCACTACTTCAGGTAACATATATTTCAGGCTTTCCAGCTATATATAAGTTTAATTTTAAGAATATGTGTAAACGTCATGCTGAACTAAGACCTAGCTTACAGTTCACATTCAAAATATGGTGAGGTTTAAATGGAAATATAAACCATTATTGAATTTCTATTCCCAACTAAACTCAGTCTCATTGTTTAAACCATGGGAATCAGCGATGAGCTGCTCGGAGAGCTTTTCATACAGCTTTGTTATAAACCAATGCTGGAATCATGAATAAGCAAAACCTGTGGTACTGTGGTGAGCAAACAGCAAACATAGGATATTGCAGACATATCACTCTTGACAGGGCTAAGCAATAGGTGATACAGATAAGTGGGGTTGGAATAAAATATGATTAAACCAGTCTTTTCCATTCCGTTTTGATTTAAGAGTACAAAGTGCAAACTATTCATCTTCTGTCTAGAGGCAGTAAATCAACTGATAAAGAAAAGTGAAAAGTAAGTGGGGTGCCAGGAAAATCAAATCATCACGTGCCGGTAAATTGCTTATGGAAAGGAGGAAAATAGGATTAAATAACAATACAGAAGTATTGACCCTAGGCATCATCAGAATTTATGCAAGGTTAGTAGAGGCACACAAATTAATGTCAACCACCCAGCAAAAAAGGAGGGAAGAAAAGAGTAAATACGAGTAGAGTCAAAGTATTATGGTGAGAAGAGTTCATGTCAGCTCTGGGTCTAAGGCAGGTTCCCTGTTCATTTTTCTTTTGATTCTGCCAGCGTACCATACAAGCGATGTATTTTAAGGAATAGTAGGAAAAGAGCTGCGATGCTGCTGAAGTACCACCACTACAGGCGATGGCCATAGTGTTTCTGGGGTTATGGAGAAGAAAATGCACCAGCAACTTCTCTCTCTAGTTCTGTGAAGATGGTTATAACTGATGCTATTTTCAATTTGTTACTAGTTTGGAGGTCAGTAATTTCCATTCTCGACGGTGGAATCCACCACTCTAAGGAGGGTACGCCCAAGTAGGTATCACCCAGCAAGAACAGTCAACACGCGTGAACCCAACACGCTTGTTTGGTTCAGTTGCAATTCCAAAATAAATGCATAAGGAAAACAACTTAGCTTGGGACTGAAAATATTTTATGATCCAAATCCTATAACACATTTTCTTTCAAAGATTCCACTTTTTCATGTTCAGTTACACATGATTTTGGTTTTACTTGTTGTGTGGTAGACAATCTACTCAACGTGTTTGCCAAATCTGCAGACAGGTAGATTTTTTCCAAAAAGAAACAGTAACTAAGAGTGTTCCCATCTTTGTTGGAAGACATGGCTGAGGAGCCTCCCAGGGAAAGCCTTCACAGCGCCTTAAGAGGTGTAGAAAGATCAACACCCTGGCGCAGATATCAAACTGACCAAGCTCCCTTGGTGCTTGTGCTCTGGCCACAAGCTCGTTTCCACCCCACGTGACTTTTGCAGAGGAAAAGCCCAACCCTCAGAACACAGTAGACTTTCTTCCTACTACTAGTGGATACCCAAACGAAAAACTCCCAATGCTTTTTTTTAATTGCTTTTGCTCTTCCCAAGCTTCTGGCTTACAGGTTTGTACTTTGAACCCCGACTACGTGCCCATGTCCAAGCATCATTTGCTTTGCCTAAGCTTGCCCACCACTGAGCGGCTCCAGAGCCGTACGTTGTCACCTGCAGCCACACCATGATACAAACATCTGGTCCTAGGTCAGGGATTACCAAGTGTTTCTATCACAATCATTGTAGCACAATTCATAGCGTCACATACCTCTTGAATTTGACGAACACCAGTACCACTTCCATTTCCACTCTCACGGAAAGCTTACCTCCTCTTCCTCTGAGAGTACGTAAGAAAGAGAATTCAACTGAAAAGTCCGGATGCCGCGAGATATGCCACTATTGTGTTCCCTCCTAAAAATAATGATCCCATTAAAAAGTGCCGCTTCACACTGCAAGTGTTCCCGACTCACTTCTCCTGCTTGCGTTGGGAATGCAGACAGCACCACAGCAAAACGTAGCATATTTTAAACTTGCAGAATGAGAAAGTCTTAGTTTTTTAAATGAAATCATTATACCAAGGTTAGAATATAATGCTGAACTACTGAGGAACACAGTACGGAGCCTCCTGAGGAAGGATCAATGTGTCAGCCAGGAAGAGATGGAGTCATGAAGCAGAATTGGCATTCTTTAGAGAAATAGCAAAGCAAAATGAGCTAGAAACAAGCTGAATGGGTGAAATGAAGGGGATAATCCTGCATTTTTCACAAAAGCCTACAAGGAGATTAGTTGCCAGCACTAGCTATATTCTTGCAGCATGGTGGTTAAAAGGAATGCTTGATGAATAGTTGGTAATTATTTTTCCTTCACCAATACTCTAAATCAGTAATAATAATAAAAATCTCTGCACTGCCATCTCCACTGCTGCATGATTAACAATACTTTTTGCCCTTAGATTTTAACTACATTACAAAAGATTTATTTGAGACTGAGGTGGATGAAGCAAGGGGTCAGGCAGTCGAGGTGACGCGCCGGATGACACCCTACCTTCTCGTGCCAGCGCGGCGCACTGCTGACGGGAACGTGCCCTGTCCCCAGTGTCAAAGGCGCAGTCAGAAGAGGTTTGTTACTGGGCAGTTATATTTCAAGGAGCAGCATGGGAGCAGCAGTCCGTGGCCACTGAGGAAGCAGAGATGAGTCCGCAGCTGCTTCCCCGGCTCACCAGAGAAGGGGCTGTGATGGCAAAGGCAAGTGATATATTTTGGATAATCCCTCAAGACTGGAATTTCTCAACCTGCAAGGCCACCTTATTGCTGGAAACAAACGGGGCATAAATTGATTCCCAGTCCAGGACCATTTCCTAAGACAAGATGCAAAAAGGTCCTTAATTGATTGAATTGGACCATAAAGCATAAAGCTGACAAGACGCTGCCTTGGGTGGCTGCTGCTGCCTGACGTGAGATCTGATCCACTCCTAACGCCAAGCAGAGGACCCAGACAGAGCTGCGAGCTGTCTGATGGCTTCACTGTCCTCTGCACTCACTGGAGAATGTAACCCATTTCTCTTACAGTTGCATTTTGCAGCTGAGGTGAAATTTTTCTGAGATTGCAAGTCTGGGAAGGCAAGCAAGCCCCCTTCAGGTATATAAATCCAATGTCATTTGCACACTAGGTCTGTGAAAGAAGGATTGCTGCTTGCTGTTTCAACTGATGTCAGCAGTTACAGTGGATGGGAAGAGAAAGAAGAGAGAAGAAATAGAAAGTGCAGGCATATCTGAGCCTTTCTGAATTAACTCAAATCTCTGCTTCTACTGGAGGAAACTGTCAGGGTTGATCTGAAAGCGGCTGCACTGGATCTTAGTTGAGAGGGGTTCTCTGCTCCTCACAAAGCCAATTGCACAGAGCAAATTAATCAGTTCTAATGAACTGCTATTGATGCGAAGAGGAGGGTCCTGGTTCACGGCTGGAGCGTTTACCAGGGACTGGTCAGCGCGGAGTCACACGCACAGGGCCGGGGTGGGAGTTTAAGGGTATTAACAACCACAGCACTTTTAAAAACCCAACTCACATTGGATGCATTTATGCAGAAAAGCTTCTATGCATTACTTTACATTTCAGTGGTACTTAGGCTGTAATCTCTGTCATTTCCAGATTCATTATGTTACCATATGGTTTCCTTGCGCAAACGGGCCAAAGCTGAAGCTCCGCATTACAAAACAGCCATAGAGCTCCTCTTCCTCAGAGCATCTTTCCTGAAAATGAGTAGGCAGCAGTGGGGAGAGCGATAGTCCTACCACTCCACTTTCCCAGCTAATGCCTGCTCAGAAACACCCCCGAAAACCCTTCTAGAAGTATCCTCATTACCCTAATAGGATTGCAGCATCCCCAGGCAAGCCAGCCCTTATGGCGCACACCACAGTTAATCCCAACTCATCAACCAAACGCTGAACTACTTTTACAAGCCTGGAGAGCGAACCAAGGGTGTAACGTGGTTAGAAAGGGAGGCGCAGCCACAGGCGCTTTGAAGCTATCGGCAAAGATTTATTGCAGAAGCTCAGCTGAGAGTTATCTCAGCTTTTCAAGGGAAAGCAGTGGTGGGTCCCGCTAACGGGACCCCTGTGCTCCGTGCCCAGCGCCCCGCGCAGCAGAGGCAGCACCCGTAGCAACACAAACGAGTCTGCACAGATAGCTGCTCACATTTGCGCTGTGTGTTATCAAACAACCATGAAGTAGCAGAGCATTATTTTCAGTGACGAAATTCGGTTTTTGGACAGTGCCTAGAGCTTGAGGGTTGGGGTTTCTTTTCCCCTTTGTGTATCGAGAAACTTCTGGCTGAATAATCCTATCCTACAGCACAGTTTGTGGAGCACTTGGCATTAATTCTGCAGGCGTGTTGCCATGAGTATTCAATCAGGCTGCTCAATTACACAGTAACTGAATGCTGACACCTACTGACACACAAAACCCTCAGACTATAACAAGGCTGCAGACACCCGACGGATGCACATCAGGCACATGATTCAGCTTTTCCCTCAGCAGCGATAGCGGCAAGGATGGGACCGTGCATCTTTCCAAAGGGATTAGAACAGCTGCAGCGTTCTACCAATTTAAACAGCAGAGTTTTTGTTAGGTTTGTAAGGAAAATACACGTATATGCATTGATGTCACACACAAAATTACTCACATCAATAAGTATTTGCAAGTCAGTGCCGTATCAGGCTGGGAAACCTGCGGAAACCGGGTGATTCGGCCACTGCAGTCATTCAAAGGTGCAGAAACCTGAAATAATGATGTCATTTAGGCCACTCAGATTGTGTCCCACTGCTGCTGGTCCCCAGCCCCCAGGCTGCACTGGAAACAGGAGCCCATCGCAAGCAGAATTGAGCCAGGGGAGATTAGCATCATAATTAGCATCTCATTGAAATAGTTACTTTGAAATGAGAGCATAGTAACGTACTATTTTATATATTCTTTCAGGAAAAGCATATTCTCCCATTATGTACATACTGAAGGATAAATAATAGTGAAATGCATTAACCTTATTATCATCAGCCCGTACTAGAGCAAATCATTTGTTGATCTCAGTCCATACTACAGCAACCACAAGAAGGTTTTGCTGAATTAAACCTTAGTAAAAACACACAAAAAAATATTCAAATATTACTGATTTACTGAGGTGGAGCTAATTTTCACCATATTGCACTATCTAAAGAAATGCAGATTTACACAAAAGCATACACAGAGACAGAGCAATAATGGTTTAGAATGAAGTTTTGAGTAGACTCAATGACCTGATTTCCAGAGATCATTTAGGGAGAAATAAACACAGAGTATATTATTTATTTGCTCATAGGATGTATTCTTAGCCATTTGGTGATCTAACAGGCTCCATGAGCAGTGGAAGGTAACACCAATCTTCTGTAAGTATATTCAGAAATACAGGTAGAACTTTCTCATGCCCATGCTTTAAAAGAGGAATTGCTTCTCAGCCCACCATCCCTTTTCTGTTGAGATTTGTGTGTCGGACCCTGCTGGTTTCAGCAGAGGAGAGTGACTGGGGGCACAAAGGGGTTGATGTGCCCATCTGTGAGTGCTGTAAGGAAATGATGAACCACTTCGTTATAATACATTGGTACATTGTGCTTCCACAACGAGGGCTATTAAAAATGGTTGCCATTCCTTGATTTCCACAGTCATCAGAAGCAGGAGGACCAGAGCAATGCAAATAAATTGAGCTGTGTTAACAGGGTTGCCCTGATCTAGATTGTCTCCTGCTGTCAATAGGGTGCTGGAGCCTTTGTCTCAGCTGTGTGTGAAAAGTAAGTACACTAGAGTCACTGACTCATTGCTTCCAATTTCCTTTATGTAGTGGCCCAACAGTGCCAATTCAGAGTAATAATAATAATAAATTATTAGTATAGTAGCACAGAATTGACTGTTAACTCTTTATCCATTTTGGCTCTAACAGAGTATTGCTCTGGGAGAAAAAAAATACCATTACAGTAGCATTGAAAAGAATGACTATAATAACTATTTCACATTTCTCTACAAGTGTACATGAAAACTTCTTCAGCTGTTACGTGGGGTTTTGCTATTCTTCCCCCAAGCTGCACACTCTGACACAGAAACACACACAAATTCCTTTTTTTCCTTTCTTGAAATAGAACAGGGAAAAAGCCCTCTCTGTTCTCTAACACCTCCTTAGCAGATGGCGGTGAAGCTAAACACCTCCCACACCCAGCTGGAAGGGATGTTGCAGGAGAATTCCTCCCCCATGGCCAGTTTAAAAAGCAAGCGGCAGCGCAGAGCGGGGAGGTGGCGAGAGCCCCCGCGGGGATGCCCCCAGCTCCGCCACCGCCGCTCCGTTTCCATATGAGCCTCCTTCAACTTTAACGGCTCTGGACCAGCTCTCTTCTTTCTTAGCTCACTTCTAAATTCAATGCAGCTCCAAGACCCGCTCTACTTTCCCTTCTCCCCCCGCCTTGTTCAGCCCATTCCTGTTCCCGCTCCGTCCCCGGCACAGGCAGTGGGCATTGCCCCTTTCCCTCGTCCCCTTCCATCCAGCTTTGTCCTTCATGCAAAGAATTAAACATTTCTGCAACTTCTCAGAATCATGAGCTTTTCTACAGCGAGACAACAGTTTTTTTTCCATATAGTGAGCAGAAAATTGGAAAAAAAAAAAAACCTTCAAGCTCATCGTTCTGCTCTATAAACTCCCCCTTACAATGCAAGAAAGAAAGAGAAGATGGAACTGGCTTCTGCCCACGCTGCTGGTTGTCCTGAGGCTGCTGCCCACAAAGACAACACAACTTAGGGGACAGCCTGGCGAGAAATCCTGTGCTACTGTGTCTCAAATTCCTGTGCTAACTGCACTTAAAAAAACCCAAACCCGAGATACCCTTATCAGCAATTACATTTTCAGCCATCAGGTCAGGTGAATACACAACATCTACCCCTAAAAATTAATCCAATATGAAAAGCAGTATCATTTGAGAGTTATGGTCCAACTGTACTAAAGCCTCAGGAGTAAAGTAAATGCACAGAATGAGAGGCTGATCCAGACCGTTGGCCTGGACGTGTTGAAGTCCTGCTAAAGCTCCGTTGCCTTTTGCTGGGAGTTCTCCTGTATCTTTCTGAAGTGACATTAAAGCACGAGCTGCTGCCCTATGATCAAGGGAAGACCGCATTCACGCCCTTTGAGAATATTCTACAGTCCGTAAAGCACAAAGGTTTTTAAACAGATTATAGCACCTGGTTTTAGTAATAATTATCCATGAATATAAATTATCCCCTAACATTTGTTGCTGCTGGATAAAAGGAATTCTGCTATGATCAATAATTAGAAACCAATTACAGAGCTTTGTGTGCGGCAGAAGATTGCTCTCATGACTTGGGTGGCTTTACGCCTCTATTACCAGCATCTCTAAGAGTGGTAATCTATCTTAATAATTCTTAAATCATATATGAATATAAAAGTGCCTGTGGCATTATTCAATTCCTATTTAAGTCCAAGGAAAGCTGCCTGTTTAAATTATACAGAAGTCCTGTTTCTCCTGAAATGCACTTTGATGTGATTCTCTGCAAATGCACGTTAGCCATAAAACAATGTCTTTTTTGAAACAGGTAACCTTGTAGTGCTGCTCATTGATTCAGGCTATGAAACCAATTCTGCTTTTATTTTCCCCAAGACGTGATTTATAATTTTTCCTTTTCTTATTAATAAATTCCAAGGAACAGAGAGCGTATTGGCAGGTCCCTTTCTCAAGAACGACCACAGGTCTGCGGTGATGGACGCTGATGTGATGGTTTCATATTTCAACCTTGCGTTCAGCCTGAGACTATTGACCCACTCCTCCCGAGGCATAAATCAAGTTTTTCTCACTTCCACAGTCTGCTTCATTCTTAATTTCTCATTAGAGAAGTTTTAGTGGACCAGGAATACTGGAGTATTGAGTAATGTACATTTGGTTGTAGAGAATTTTTTTGCCCCCCACCCTTTTTAGATGAAAATCAGGTCTGAATACAGATTCCTGGAGAAACTTGTGGCTCAAGTCATGACAGATATCACCGTTAACCCCTGGATGGTGAAGCTTTATTGCCTTATTTTCTGCCATGTAAATGGGAATTTGTGTGGTCTATTAGAAAAATTTCAGGGCTTCTTTTCTCCATGAATTCATACATTTCCAAAAGTTATATTTTTTTCCTACATCTGTGAAACGATGGCCTTACCGCACTGTAGTTCTAAGATATTGGAGTTAGAGCTAACTAGTCCTCAGACTCCAATAAAAAACTAAAAAATAGTGTTTGGGTTCACTTTTCAGTAATACAGACTCTTTTCAGAGTGGTTGTTTTTAATCCGGGTACAACACAATTTCTGAAGAAGGGTCTCACAAGACCAAATTTAAATATAGCATGAACTGGTACAAGCCCAGTAAAGTTTCTTCTTCCCACAAGATGATCAATCAGATAAAAGCTGAAGGACACGGGTCATCCTGCCTACCATTAAGAAGCACAGACTGCATCACTGAATGACCACACCTGGAGGCACCGAAGCATTTCAGGAAAAAAGCAGATCACAGGTTGACAAAAGACTTCCCAAATGTCCCTAAGTTTGCTTAAACAATATACTACATTTTGGAGGCACCATTTTTTCTACAGAAGATGGGAAACCATGTTGGCGGTCCCTGCTCCATCCCAGGTGAGGCAGCAGACTGCCCACGAGCACCCGCGCCACGTCCCCTCCTGAACTGTTTACCATAAAGAAAACAAAATTGGCTCTCTTCCCTTGTGCTGTGCAAAATACAGAGAGCACACTGAATTCACTGAGACATTTCACATTCTTCATGAAAAGCATCATTTCAGAAACGTGTACCTTGAAAACATTGTTAGTTCCTAGCAACCAGACAAAATTGAAAACACCCAAAAAATTTTAAAAAATTTAAAAAAAAATAAACAAAATGGAGGAGGGCCAGAGGTCACAAGCAGAACCACAGGACAGAGCTTCAGCTTATTTGAAATGTGCGTGTCACAAAAAACAAAATTTACAGAGAAAACACAGTGTTAGATCTACCAACACAGTTAATGCATCAATAGCCCAAAACAACCCCGGCAACAACAGCATAAGGCTGAGTGCAAGGCAGGAAAGGACTCCTGAGGCCAGGGATGAGGCCAGGTGAGAAGGCCCAGCTCTAGCCCAGCATGTCCTCAGGTGACACAAGACAGTGCCAAGAGATGAGGAGACACAGTCACCAGCGGCACCGGCTGAGAGGAGAGCCCGGGAGGAGAAGGTCCTGGGAGGAGAGGGTGCACGGAAAAGGGTTCTGCCCATGCCTGCGGCATCACAGAACTCCTCTTTTACTATTATGGAATGCTCTCCTGTTGTTAGTGGTGCACAATTTGAGAAATACAAGGCAAATGCAATGAGGGGAGGAGGAGGAGATCATAAAATAGTCAAGAAAAAAAAAAGTGAGACGACCAAAGAAATTAGTTGTTTATGTGACAGGAATAGAGCATCAGCTCTACTGAATACTCTCATGAGCAAAAGAGCTGGACACATCCTTCAGCTGCTTCCACAAATTATTTAATATTATCACTGCAAGCGGAGAAGTTTTAAGCAAACATCTTTTTTAAACTGGGTTTTATCTACATTCCTAATTTAAATGGAATGAAAATACAGAAGTAAGGTCTATGCATCTTTTCTGAGTCAGTTTATATACAATCTTGTTGGAAAATGGGTTTAACAATGAGAAATAGTAGGCATTTTGGGTCTGAACCATTTTCCCGGGGCTCCATCCCCACTTGTTTCCCAGAAGCACCCAATACATAATGACTTTTAGAAGTGTCATGTTTGTCAAATGTACCACGTTGTTTTTCACTGAGGGTGGTAGGGGGGAGGGAACACGGATAATTTTGGAGCAGCCAAATCATTGTTTCAGTGGTTTGCACTGACACTTTTTTTGTTCTAAATTATTTCAAACTCTAATTCAAGATTAAAAAAAAAAAGCCAAAGAAACCATTTAACGTCTACTGAAATAAAAGACTTAATTTGGTCCAAAGTTGCTTCTCTAACAAAACAAAGATAATGGAGAAAGTATTTCCTAGTCCCATTTGCAAATTCAGCACCTGCAAACAACTTTTGTGGATGCGGAGAAAATGGAAAATAAAAAATCATTACTTCCCCAATTCAGGAGCTGTGACGAGGAGGGTCAGCCCAGGTTAGCGACGGGGGAGCACAGCCCATGTGATTAGGAGGGGCAGCCCAGCTTCATAAAATCCTTCTTTGCGTCTCCTTCGAGACCCACATCTCGGTGCAGACGGGCGGGCGGCCCCTTCTCCTTAATGGAAAGTGAAGGGAGCTTTTGCTCTCCCCATAGCAGCTTTCCGCCACGATTGCAGAAGCTCTTTGATATCAGGTCCTATGTGACTGACTGACAAAGCATTAATTCCTTTGTTTCTACTTTGGAGCAGACAAATAAGGGATAGAAAACCATCTTATTGCATTATTCAAAGTCATTTTTAAATATAAGGGGTTTTATGTGATTTTTCTTACAAAGGACTCTGAAAATGAGAATGTCTACCAGGCTGCTCACCTCTCTAAATTACTCTTCACACCTTCTCAGCCACCTTTGCTTATCTATATTGTTTCCAAGAAAAACCTGTTCGTTTACCGACATCCGTAACTGTGATAAAGCGTGATTGAAAGCTTGGAGTGTCAGATAGAGAGCTGTTATCACTGCTTGATTTTTGAGCTTGGAATTATACTATATAATATCCTCTCCAAACAGCATAACTTTAAAATGAATTTATGAATGGCCTTCACTAGATCTGAGGATAAACTTCTGGTAATAGAAAAGAGTATATGAGCTGATGGATGGCCTTATCGTTGATGAGGGTTAGATACATTCCTGCTGCACCGGGAATTTCATGGATCAGGAGAAGTCCCTTTACACTAATTAAATGTCATAGATAAATGCCTTCAATTTTCAAATAATTCATCCTTCTTTCCATTCGCTTTCAAACCAGGGGAATTGAACTGATGGAGGCTAGAAGCACATTAATATTTAGTATATAATTGCCTATGGGAGTGGGAGAAACCGCTAGACATCACTTCTGAGCAGCAGCGCCCTCTTCCACCCCCACTCTGTGCCCGTGTCCATGCTCCTACACAGAGACAACGGAGGGCCGTGCCCTGGAAAGTATACAGCCAACTGTAAACTCTGATAATAACTTTGCATGACGCTAGCTGTCGATTCACAGTCCATCGTTACTCACCTCGGACAATTACCGAAAAGGGAATGAATTTGAAGGTTGCTCAATAAGGTAACCGGCTGCAGGGCAGGCTCAAAATCTGCAGAGTATTTAAGTTAATCCTTCTGGTCATGCAAGGTTTTTTTCTTTTGTGGTTTGGTTTTTGCTGCCCAGTCAATGCACATCATCATAATTTTACAAGCAAATTGGGTTGTTTTCCTTTTTTTTTTTTATTCACTTTCAATTACAGCCAGTTGTCCTGTTATGACATTATACAGAAAAAGGTAGGGAATAAATGTAAACAACAGAACAACTGTAAGCAACCAAGGCATTTTGGTTCATTTAATTCCAAATCTTGGTTTTCCTTAAATACATGGACTAATTTTTCAGTAACTATCCAAACCAGCAAAGATTTTGGGTATCAGCTTTGGTCGTCGTTTCAATGAATCCATAAAAGACAGTGTGACACTCGATCTTCATCGACTTCTGCACAATTTTTCCATTACACTTTACTGATTCCAACTCTTGTCTACTATAATAAAGACTACCTCTAGGCGCTTTTCAAAGTAAATTAGCTTATAACAAAACATAACACTTTTAAACTTCAGAACGAAGTCTACACCAAACATGAACTGATCAGAACACCAACTGGAAAAGCCACGTTCCTCTCTACCTTTTCAAAATCGCGGTACGTGAGCAAGTGCATCAGGGCCAGGCAGTGATGCTGGACTGGCCACAGGGGAGCCGGCACCTCCACGGCCCAAATGGGCTGCTGTCACCTAAAATTAGGATGCTCTACAGGAACTAAAAACACAGGTAGGAAAGGAGTTTAAACACTCATAGCTCTCATCATCTAAAATTCAAACTAGCTGCTTGGTGGCCCACCTTGCTCAGAAGACTCAGGAGAGAATAGTCACTAAAGCTGCTAATTCAAACTGCCAAGTATAAGAGGAATTGGGCAATTACGCCTATGTAGCATGAAGGAAAAACAAACATATTTTATCTTCCGCAAGTAATGGAAAACTACAATTCTTCTCTCTGTGCTCTTTCCACTGGTGACTCAGCCATCGGATTGCATATGCTGATCCCATAATTTGATACAACATCTCCTTTGGAGGCAAAGAGAAAACAGGAGTACATTTCTGAAGGGAAAAAATATGATTTCATAACAACATTAGCTTCTTTACGACCTTATTAGTAACTTAATACTGTGTGAGAATACAAAGATGTATGGAGTGCTCACACTTTTGCAGCTGCTGCAGTCAAAGATACAGCGAGGGGAAGTTTGCAGGGAGAGGCAGCAGGTTTAGGTAGACCAGCCAATGCAGCTGGATAGAGAAGTAAGTCTTCAAGCACCCCAGCCTTCTGTGGTCTTGTTGGTTTTTTTCTGGTCTACTCAACTGCTCTGACCCTCGCTCTGCTTTGCTTAAGAACACATATGAGAAGAAGTGAAATCTCAGCCTTCAGTAGATCACTCGTGCGTAGCATACAAAGGCTCTCTAAAAATTCCAAAGTGATGGACGTTACAGCCTTGTTTTAACTGGATACATTCTTCTACACTGAATAATAAACCAGAAATTTAGATTGTAAAACAAAGAGTTAATTTCACTAAGGAATGTCTTAATATAATATAACACACCAAATGCACTAAAGTCATCAATATATGGAAGAAGTCTCAAAACTGAGCTATTGAAGAATCATCAAGCTGGTATCCAAAAGCTGTACAAATGGATATAAATAGGACAGGTAATAGTCTAAGATATTTTTTTTTCCACTTTCAAATTATCCATGTGCTTCCTATAATAATGTAAATTCAAGATATTTCCAAATGACATGTTCATCTGCCATATGATTAATACGGTATAAAAGTTGTCTGAATATAAGAACAAAGGTATGCAAAAGAGTTGAGACATCTATTTCAAAGGCTCAGGCATTACTTTTTTTAATTGATAGAGAAAAAAGTTTCACTTTATAAATCATCCTTTTCACCAAGTTTTCATTCTCTGATTAAAAAAAAAAAAAGGATTCAGACTTCTCAGCTGCTCCATCAGAGGCAATACTGCGCCTACCATTTATTCCTTTTCAGTATTTTGAACCTTATGCGCAATCATCTAATTTGCAGGTGGCTCTGATAGCTGAAGTTTTACGCACCTAGCACCACTGCAAAAAAAATACCATGGTATTGGTAGAAGTTCAAATTCTAAACTTCCCATCTAGAGACCAAATCCACCACTTCATACCCAGATCCAGAAGTTCAAACTTCTAATTTAAAACTCCGTGAATGTCACTGACGACGTGGTCAGAACACGCCTGCACACCCCCGTGTCGTGGTTTTTATCCTCCCCGGTGGGCAGCCTCTCTGCCTGGAAGGAACTGCTCCTTCTCCACCCTCCCCTGGTTCTCCACCCAGGCATCTCTTTTTGTAGTTGACGGAAGACGATCACAGATGGTGTGTAGTAAAAGGCTGCCAAAAAATACAACAAAGGGAGTAAACAGCTCTCCATGGCCACGGAGGAACGAACGAAAAACAGACCATGCACCGTGCCAAGTACTCCAACTGCAAGGACAGTCGGGCCGTGGAGCAGCAAGGGTTACAGCCCATCACTGAGGGGGCTTTTTGGTCGGTTGGTTGGTTGAAGAAGCAGCTACACAATTATCAGTTAGGAGCAATTGTAGTGTAATTAGAACAAGCTTCTAACAAAGCGACCAGCCAACTTTGGTTTTGAAGAAAAAGAAAATCCAGGGATCATAATGACAGAGTGGGCATAACGAGGTACATCTATGAAATAAGGTATTATTTACCTAACTGTGCTCTTGCTGCTACAGCTATGCATTTTACTTAGGCTGCAGCAACTGCCTAGTGCCATCTTCTACTTGCAGCTCCCCCAAAGCCGACATACAGAATTACCAAATCTACATGCAGGTCTTTTCCTCATCTTTTTCAAGACTTTGATGTCTAGAAAGTACCAGAAGTCCATAAAATATGAGATTAAATAAACTAGATAATTTTAAGGGACCCTGACAATCCTATTTTCTTTGATGCTGTGATTATGAAATAACTTAATACATTACTTGGCATTTTTACCAGTTTTCCACACTGTAAAGCTATGCTATATGAATGCAATATCACTCCTCTCTATGGAACCCCATTTTTCTTGAAACAAGGAGGGAACAAAAATCACCCAGACACAATCATGGACAGCAAACTTCTTGCATGCGTTTAGTCTTTAGATACCCAAAACAGGAGTCAGGCTTGCACTGGACAGCAAGACACTCATGTAATGAGCAGAAACTGTCCTGTGTTTCCAAATGGCACCAGAGACCCCACAAGCCTTTGAGTCTGGTCCTCTCCAGGGAGGTGGACAACGCAGGCAGGAGGAAGGACTTGTCTCAGCAGCGTCACCAAGAGCACATACAGACCTGTGTGACAGCCGGCTGTGCTGGCTTAGGGAAAGGGAAAGCCCCCACTGTTTTGTGCCGACAGCCCAGCCTTCACCAAGCCCTGGGATATCTCTGCCCCACTGCCCAAGTCCTGGTGTCCAGATCAGACTGACCAATGCCATCCTGAGGGCATGGAAAGACAGAGCTTGAGACAGTCAAAGACCTCTGAGGTTGAAAGAGAAGCTACTTCAGGAATTCAGGCAGCAGCTGAGTGGGATTTTCATAGTCACAATTCTGGGCACAGATGCATAAATACCACCAAAAATCCTTTTCTTGTCTGCCCTTTATATTCCATCCCTCAGTTTTCCCAGCTGTAAAATGAGGTTAACTTTTCCAGTGCCTTGCAAGGGTACTGTGAGGATAGCTACGATACCACAGATACATTAGTGAATTACTTTCTTAATAAGATGCTCAGATACAACATTAATAAGATCTGACATCCCATGTAGAAAAACAGTGATGCTCCAGAATTTTAAGAAAGAAGCCATGAAACCTTGAGCAAACTCAAGACTCCCGTGAAAGCTTGACTACCTCACTCTTAAAGACCCTAAGAGTTGCGATCTCCTGGGACAAATTTGCATGCTGCTCCCATATGGAAGCTCAAAGGTCTACCAGAAGGTCATCCAGACCATCTCCTCTATACTCCAACAAGAAAGAAACCATCTTGAAATTCAACAGTGAAAGATATTTCACAGCTTTTCTACTCAACTACAAATATGCTCAACACTTTGAAAGGCATGAACTTAAAACTTCTGTGAAGCTTTCCTTGGGCGCTAAACAAAAATTATAATCACAAATAATATTTTAGGATTATTGGACAAAAGGAGAGTATTTCTATTTATACACAAGAGAATGAGTTCATACAAGAGGTCATAGTTAATCAAACAAAATAACCTCCAGTTAGGTATGTAATTAATATTCTTATTACTCTTATGAATCAGATTCTCTTATCCAAAGCACAAACACCCTTCACCATCATTTTATTCTGCAGGGCAGGCCAGACTGTTTGGATGGTACATTCAAGTGGAGATCAAGTTTGAGTACACCATACCTACAATTTTGAAATTACATCCAAATAATTCAAACACTTTTTTTCCCCCTCTAGAGTAGAGTTTCATAAATAACTGTGAAACATAAATGTTGAGTGCTTTCCATTGGTTTGCAGAGGCCAGGCTGTCATCTAATGTGGCCATTTCCAATATATGAGCTGTTCTTCAAACTCTTCATTGCCAAGGACAAGTCAAGATGCTCGTAGGCACAGCTGGAAAAGCAGAGGACCCTGCACAGACACTTCTAGGGATGGCTAAAGTTACTCAGCAAAACAGAAGTATAAACCTTTCTCAGACCAGATGCAAGACTAAGAAAATATTCTAGTCCATGTCCTAGGAGGAAGGAAAGAGCGTACTGGAGACAAGGGATAGGAGGAACCTGTGCAGCAGAGGCTCGTGGATCCGGAGTGAGAAGCCACGGCACAATGAACACGCAGCGCGTGTGAAGGCAGGAGAGCAGCAGAGGAAAAGGAGATCGATCACTGCAGGTAGTAAAAGGAGAGTAAGAGAAAAATACAGCATCTGTTCTCCTTTTCTCCCACTAAAAGTAGCTAAAAATTACTGTGAAAATACCCATATAAATTTTGCAATAAAATGTTTGCTGTGGTTACTACAGCAAACAGACATTGCTAGGTCAGGGAGGAGAGAGAAAGAGATGTCAGTTTGCTACGATGTCCAAATTCCAAAAGTATTTTAGAAAAACTGCACTACAGTGAACATTTCCAAACACCTTAAACAGTTTTCTTAGGAGTAGCCATAGCAAACATCACTTTGCTGTCTAACAGCCTCCTGATAAGTTAGATTTATATAGCAAATCTCAAGTGGACACTAGCAACCTGGTGGTTTTCTGCTCTTTCCTTCCCCCCAGCCTGATTTCAGAACCTTTTTCATGGAGAACAGACGCTTGCATTTATAGAAAGGTCATTAAAAACATTAAATAAGTGCTTTAAAGTCAGTCTATCTCTGGCGTAGCTAAGTCTCTTCACAAATATGTTGCAGCACTGAGTATTTTCTGCAAAGGTGCCGAGAGATCCTCATCCCCAGCACCGCAGGCAGCCTGGTTACAGGGGCAGCTCTACACAGATGGAGTGGCTGAAGTACCAAGTCTTGACATGTTTTATGAGTTAATTTGGTGTTATTTAGTGCACTGCGCAACAGCACTAAATCTTCACATCCTTTTTACTGCTATGAGTAATGCTTTAACTTCTTGCTAACCACACAAGCTGGTGTTAAACCTCTTATATTTATTTGTTTAATACACAGGGGAGCTGCAGAGTACATTCTTTGCTAGAGGACGAGCAATCCAATCTAAGTTATGAAGCTCTATTTTTTCAAGGCGCTTTTCCCTATCAAGTATAGATAAGGCAACAGGAAATAGGGAAAAAATAAAGATCAAACCCCCAAAATCCATTAAGCGTTCTCTCTTTAGAGACGGCTGTTTTATTTGACAACCAGATTAATAGCTTTTCCAGGGAGCACATAGCATCCCTGTTCACCCATTGCCAATACAAACTGGGGGAGAGGAGAGGCAACTCCTGGAGCTTCCCCTGCCCTCTCTCTTTTCTGAAAATACCAAGATTATTTCCTCCTAAAATTCTGTGGTGTCCTGAAGCAAAACCTATACTTTAAGAGGTACGTGAATTAGTATGAGTCAGTAAGGTAATAAATCACAGTAGGTGTTATTTCAGATTGTCTTATCAGAACACTGAATAACAAATGGTACAGCTACATAACATACTTTAAGTCAGTCATTAGACAGATTCCTAATAAATGATACAAATCAAGATAACACTTGATGAATCACAGAAAATATTCTCAAGTGTGAACTAGCAAAATCTATAAATACTGCAAAATATCTCTGGCATTTAACTATGCTGTTTGAAGTGTTTCCTTAGCCAGGGAATATTGGATAGATCAACTAACAGATGGACACAAAGGTCCATCAAGTACATTATCAGCTGCCATCCCGTGAATGGCAGGCAGCTAATACAGCGCTCAAGGGAGTTTTCCACCCATCTGTTCTTAATAAAATTACATGATGATGTTCTGAATCTAGTCTTTTTACCTTTTAATTCCACTGTTCAACAGTGTAACTAAAAAGTTTATCCTGGAAAACCCCACAGTTTACAGACTGTAAGAAACTCACGATATCACTGGCATTTGTTCCATTAGACATAACTATAGGAGAGTCTTCTATTTTTCCTTTTCTAATTTATTAGCAGGAGTTCTTACGCTTGAATACTCTTAATAGAACAATCTCCTTGTTCTGTTGCTAGCAATGAAACTGGATTGTTGTTGTTCAGTGGCATAAGTCTTGGGGAAAATGCGTGTTGATGAAACTCTACTTTTGTCCAAGAAACCATAGGCTCCTGCATCACATACAGCACATCCTGCAGTCAACATAAGTGCATTTTATACTCTGCAGAGGTTATTGTTAAAAAGAAGAGTGGGTAAGTATGTCCTACTATACAGGGACAGCAATGACAAAGGGTAACATGGCTACCTTTCGCTCCTTGTACCCACTTTGAGCACAGGTGGCATTCCCATACCCCCACTGCCCTGCGAGAGGTGAGGTGGCTTTTACTCAACATCAGCTCAGCGTTTCTCACAGTTTGGCCTCAGATCCCCGTTCCCTGAAGCCATGAAATCAACACAAACATAGGGTAAAAAAAAATAAATAACAAAACCCAGGAGTAACTTCAACTCATCTTTCAGCAGTATCTAAAAATTAATTGAAAGTACCAGTTCAGGACAAGAGGAAAGTTCAGTCTGAACCTGTGCAATAACAATAATTTCCTGGGAACTTCTTCTCCATTCAGTTTTACAACACTTTTAAATAAACACATAAAAATCCAAACCAAGAGAACAATGATTTTTTTGATGAGATGAATTTAAAAATTAGCTTCTAAGTGCAAGCCTTTCTTTTTGCACTTGTGACTGCTCGTTGAAATGAAAGAAAATTAAGATATCTAAGCAACTGATTAATATAATTTTTAAAAAAAGAAAGCACCTAAAACCTCACAATTACAGTGCAGGTGGAAGAACCCTGGCAAAATTCAGTCCTATCACCCCAAGCTATTCATTTGGAGCTTCTATTTCAAAGCTCTTCTATGTTTGGTTTTCTTAACTTTTGGGAATTAAAAAATATAAAGAAACAAGCAAAAGAATGAAACCAACATTTGCAAGTGGCAAAATTTATCTGTCACACCAGATATTAATAGTGTATTTTAACAGTTAAAATATGCAAAATCAGACCAAAATTGGCAAGTATAAAGTGTGTCCGTGTATGTAAAACAGCCTACAAAAGACTTCCAAGCAGCTTCATTTGCAATCATTAGGCTCCCACAGATAAAATATTCTCCAATTAAAGTAACAAGAAGCAGCAGTGTTATATTTTAAGTTTTCTCTTCCAGCCCATCCTACAGTCAGCCGGAGCCTGTGACCACGGAGGTTTGCCTACGGACCTTAGCGGCCGTGGGAACCCCTCTCCCTGCTCGGCCATGTTCAAGAGGTGCATTTATCACTTGCTTTTTGGTTTGAGATGCAAATCCCAGCCACCACAGTTCTCCCTTTTTGACTGAATGAGCATTATATTTATAAGCAAAAAAAAAAAAAAAAAGACTTAACTAATTTACTGGAGCTCATCCTATGCTACCAAGAAGCCTAAGCTATAAATACATGCATTAAATGGGTTTATCAGAGCTTAGCAGAAGTTAAGCAAACTTAAGAATTTAAGCTACTATTAGACTCCTAGAAATTATTTAGCAATAAAAACAGCAACACCAAAACCAAAAGAGTCTTCTCCAGAAGCATAGGCATTGACTGGTGCCTTGGGGTAGTTCAGCTGCAGAAATTAGCACCCTGGGAGTTAATTGCCTGCTCCTTGCTCCAGCAGCTTGGCTGCCCTCACCAGCGCCCAACTTCAGCCCCTGCTCCGAGGAGCTGCTGCTGCCACAGGGCCACCCCTCCATAGGGGACATCTCTGTCCGCGGGGACACCACTGCATGATGGATGTCGTCTTCTTTGTACACAACGCTGTCTTCATCAGGCAACCACCCCCCCGCTGTGCCATCAGAGCACACGGTCAAGAGAGAATTTCTGTAATATCTCACTATGCCACTAAGGTTGTTTAGTAACTTCAGGGTGTTTAAATACTTATCTAAATCAGGGTCATGCACACTATGAAGAAATACACCTTTATTGAGTGCAATTTAAGGGATGTAATAGCCACATACCTTCATTAAATAAAAAAGCAATTAAACCATGTTTTAACTGAACAGCTACATGATTTTTTTGCTTAATAGAAAGCACAAGGCTTAGATTTCCTAAACAAAGTGCTGTATATATAGACTTCTTTTTATGGTCTTTCACGATTATTTCTGTAGTACTTTCAGAAGACGGGATGGAAGAACACTATGTTGGTAGCAAACTTGTAGATAGTTATTTGAAACATGTAGAATTCTAAAAAAATTACTTGGGGAGAACCATAATGCTTATGAAATGTTTACAAAGAAAATATCAACAAATATTAGGTTCCAGGAATAGAGAAAACAAGCTGCATCTTTAAAAAAAAAAAAAATAAAATCTAATCTCTGCTAACACTGCAGTTATATTAGAGAAGAAAAGCGGTACGCTCACACACGTGCTTTGTGCTGAGGAATTAATGTCTATTTTGCAAACTCTCAGACCCTGTGCAGAGAGCAGTTCCCATCTCCCACAGCCCCTGAGATGCCATCAAGTCCCGACTGAGCCGCCCCTATGTCAGTGTGACCAGTCACACTGCACCCTAATGTGGGAAGAAAAGGACCGGAACAGTTCCCCCAGGAACTGCAGGGAAAAGTTTGGGAAAGCAGGATCTAAGTGGGTCAGAGCAGGAGTTAAACTCCGCAGGGAGCGTAGTCTCACCTAACTGCATCCCTAGTGTTCTTTGAGGTAAATACACTTTTTTCGTTTCCATCCTGTTCTGCATTGCTCTTGTTCCATTTACAGACATTGTCCGGGTTGGCACCTGGGCTGGGGAAGGTCACAGCAGAAGGGAACATCCGTGCCTTTGCGAGACTTCGTGGCTGGATGTTGTCCCAGCCGCCCGTGGCTGCGCCATACCGACCAGTAATGCTCCGCGGGCACACAGCACGTGCCAGAGGTGTGATCTCAAGGCAACTGCTCCTGGGGGCTGCGTATGACCCTCCCCAGCAGCACCGACCAAGAAGGGACCAGTTCATGGTGCCAACTGGAGAGTCAGTGCCACCCTGACATGGTCTGCTGCCGTGGGTTAACCCAGCCAGCAGATAGGACCACGCAGCCGCTCTCTCAATTCTCCCTCTCGGTGGGGTGAGGGAGAGAATCAGAAGACTAAAAGTGAGAAAACTCTTGGGTTGAGGCAGCTTAATAAGTAAAGCAAGAGCTGCACACGCCAGCAAAGCAAAACAAGGGATTCATTCCCTGCTCCCCGTGGGCAGGCGGGCGTTCAGCCATCCCCAGGACAGCCGGGCTCCATCACACATAACCGTTCCTTGGGAAGACAAATGCCATCACTCCAAATATCTCCCCTTCCTCTTCCCCCAGCTTCATATACTGACCATGACGCCATATGGCATGGAACATCCCCTCGGTCAGTGGGATCAGCTCTCCTGGCTGTGTCTCCTCTCGACTTGTTGTGCACCCCCAGCCCATCACTGGTGGGGCTGTGTGAGCAGTAGAAAAGGCCTCAAGTGCTCAGCAACAACCAAAAATATTAATGCGCTATTGACACTATTCCCATCCCAAATCCAAACCACAGCACTACACCCGCTGCTAAGCAAGAAAGTCAACTCCATCCCAGCTGAAACCATGACATTGTCCCATCTTCCTCTATCTGCAGAGCTTTGAGCCGGGAGGACAAGACAAGGCAGCGGCGGCACTGCCTGTCACACAACCATGTTGCTGTCACACAACCATGTTGCTGTCACACAACCATGTTGCTGTCACACACAGCAACCGCTTGGGCATCTTCATCTGCTCCAAGCATGGCCGCAACGCCAGAATTACGTACTCAAAGAGATGCAGAAAATAACTTAGTCACTGAAGTGACAACCCAGCACGCAAAATGGTATTTGAAATGGGACAAAAACAAAGCAACCAACCTGAAGCGTTGCTTTTACTATTAAAAATGTGTCAGGATGTACTGCTCAGCAAATTAGCTTGCTTTAAGAAGGTTATTAGCTCAACCTAGTTTTAACAAAATAGTGCCACAAGAGGTGAATACAAAAATAGATACTTTGAAGACTACGGAGGTATCCCAGTGATTCATGTGAACAGCTTAAAGACACTAACCTTTCACCAAGTTGAATGATTTTTTATATTAGAGCACTAAATCAGTGTGGAGAAAAGAGACTGCCAATTTTTTTTTAACCTTTACCCAGAGAAAGCTAAAGTGAATATTTTTTAAAGTCTACATTAGTTACAGACCAAAAATATGTGTATAAAAATGTCTTATAAAGAATATGAAATTTTTCAGAGGTAAATCACATGTGATAAAACAGAGTGCTTCTAATTAGTTTTAATTAGAAATCTGCAGTAAACTTCCATGAATTATTTAAATTTATCTTGAAAGATACCCAATTCTTAGGGAAAAAAACCCAAAAAGTATTTTCCTCTGCATTTACTCTGCTCTCTCTTCTCAGCAGCAAAGATATCCGATCAAAGGATATTTTCCCTAAATTGCCTATTACACAATGCTGAGACATTTCTCAGATGAGAGCATAGAGCACGCACAACAGCGTGCACACTGCTGAGATTCATGAGATGCAATGCTGAATAATTTAGTTTAGGAAGATACATATCTAATTCTAGACTAAAATTAAAAGAGAAATATGAAGTGATGCTACATGGGCAAACTCAATCCTACACCAGTATTCAATTCTGGCGTTGAGCAAGGCCCAGCGTAGACAGGCTCAAATCAGCCCTAGAGTTCATAGCATCAGTTGTCACAGTAGCAGTCCCCTAAGAGACTTAACAATAGTTAAGTGATCATTCTCATCACGATATGCAAATATGAAGACTTCAGAAGAGCATGGGCCTGGATGTTACATTGTTATGGTTTGAGAAACCCATAATAATTTATTGTCATTTAGACAATCATTCTATCACCCTATGACCCCTCCCCACCCGGGAAAGGGAACTGGGAAAAACAAGGAAACCCAGGAGTTGAAGTATAAAAAGATTTAATAGAGTAAGATTAAATAATTAACATTAATAACACTAAAGAGCCAATATTGATCCCGATACCAATACAGAATATGCAAAGATTATCCTCAGCCCATTCTATCCGTAGAAGCTGTGCATTCCCTGCAGTAACAGCAAATGTGGGACACTGCGAGCGCTGCGGCTTCGGGAGGAAAGAAAGGGCTCAGGGGTCCGGCACCGGGGCAAGGAGTTCTCTGGACCACCACCATCAAGGGAGAGAGAGAACTCCTCAGCAAACTTTCTAATTTATAGCGAATGTGCCATCCCTGGTATGAACTAACCTTGTTGGCCAGCTTGGGTCAAGTGCCTGGGTCTTGCTTCTCCTCATCCCCGCACCTGGCAATCTCAGAAACACTGAAACCTTGAAACCCACACACCATAGCTGGCTAGAAAGTAAATATTTTCACTAATTCAGACACTAGAGTCTTCTAAAAGTGCAGTCTTCCCCAGCATTAGAAGAGAAATTAGTCCTGTGTCGCTCAAACCAGCACATCCATGCACTAACTGTGCTGGGGACAACCACCACGAGAACCCCTGCGCCTGTGTCCTCACAGCCCTCACACCACCAAAGCTCACCCTGCACGCGAGGGGTGGCAGAGCCCACGCGGCTCCGGGAGACTTCCACTCGCAGGTGGCACGGAGAAAGAATGATAAGGAGAGACCGTCCAGGCGGGAGAGCAGCGCACACATGCTGGCAGAGCAGTAGCTGATGGCTAGATTCCATGATCTCGTTTATGAGCCCGTATTTCCACAGGCCTGAAAATCCCACTTGAGAAGAGACGGCAAGAATTCCTCACATGCCCATTGAGGGGTAGGTTCACAAAAGCCAACGCTGCGTGTGAATTGGCATCACCGCATCAACCATGTGTGGAAAAAATGCCTTTTAACATCACTATTCATATAACTGCACCGGTGCTATTCCTCTGTTAAATCTTCTTAATATTGCAAGATGTCATATCAAAAACTAGTGATTTAATTTGTCTATAGGAAATCCCAACCTCTTACTAACAACCGTTACAGTATTTTGCCTTGTCTTTCAACAGCAGCATCTCAATGTCAGCTGCAGAGGCTGAATATACATCAGCGTTTTGATTAGAGAGGCAGCATGGATTAGAAACAAATCCTCTAATCAATCCCAATTACCAGGTATTAATGCAATTCACAGAGCAGTTTTGGTGAACACCAACTAGACTTCTTTAAGAGGAAATTAAATTAACAGCTTCATCCCAGAAGCGTGAAAAAAATAGGTTGGTTTAGGACCATATTAAAGCATACAGATAATCTCCAAGTGCATATGGTGCCAATGAATTCTTGGTCCTTCGACAGATTTGAGCTACGTGTGTAGCTTGGGTCCAGGGCCAAACTGTACATGGTCTGCAGGAAAGCCCTGTTCTGCACAGTGTACATACATGCTGCTGAATTTAACCTCCTGATCCTCTGCCATGTGCTGAGTGACCCACTCATGGAGATGTAGCCAAAGTTCACAAANAAAAAAAAAAAAAAAAAACCACCCCACCCCAAAAAATCAATATTTAAAGCTTCCCAGGGCAGCAGAAATCAGTGAGAGGTCTGGGACTCCTCCAGCCCTGGCTTCTGTGTGTATGTGTGTGATGGGACATCAAATCTACCCTCAGGTACACCGTCTTCACAGCAGAGGGGTGAGCCCGGGGAGCAGGGGCCGCAGCCAGCAAAGAGCGCTCGTCCCCGAGCGGGGCGGCCAGAGGAGGACCTGCGTGGGACAACATCATGGAGACAGCGAGTGCCAAAGGCACCCCGAGCCCCTTTACGGGTGGCTGTGCAAATGCTGGGGGTTCAGTGCATTCGTCACCTGGAGACTCGGCCTCGCAGAGCGGGGAACCCGTCACAGACGGCTTTTACAGCCGGCGTTTGTCCCGCTGCCCCACAGCTTCGCTGGGTCTGTCCCCAACACAGCCAGAGCAGGCTGCAGTGGCGACACCCACGAGGCGTTACACTCAAGCGTCCTTCCGAAACAGCAGCTGACATAATACACTCCTCCGGCTTTGTAAAGAGGGCAATATTGATGCAAACACCCACGCTTTGCGAATTTACGATGAATGCCGGTGCATCTCCGACTTCAAAGGGTTTAGTTAATTCCTTTGCGTGGCGCGGGTACGAGAGCTGTTCACCCCATCCCTCCCTGCCGTGGGACCTGCGGAGGCACCAAAGGTGATCTGCTCCAAATTGCTCTGTAGCTTTCAAAGGCATCTCTTTTTTTTTTTTTTACCCCCCTGTTTGTTTTGCTTTTTCTTTTAACTGTCCAAAGATGCCATCCACAAGCAAAGAACTGTTTTAGGAAGGACGCGTATGTAAACTTACATAAGCAAGTGAAATACATTAACAGATTCATACAGAATCTGTTATAAAATATAGCTATTTAAGCCAAAATTAAAGGTTATTTACCTGCCCACCACACCACCCACCAACAGGGAATTGAACTATTAGGGCAGAAAATCTTACATAATTTCCCCAAATTCAAACGCAGTTTCACAGAAGGTTTTGGAGCATCTGCAGATTGAAACCTCCACGTGAGCACTGGTTCGGTGCCAGCAGAACATTAATTCGGTGCCAGGCCCTTCATCGCAATCAGCAGCTGAAAATTATCTCCATCTTACGGAAGGTAATTGAACATGAAAACACAATCTTAAAATCTAAATAGGGCAAAATGTGTTCCTGTTGGGCAGGCTGCAGTCAGGGTAGCTCTCTGACATTTTCTCAAGTGCCAGTTCACCCCTCTCCCACCTCTGAGGTTTAGCTCACAGGCTATATTAAAACATGAGTAAAATGTATTGTCCAGCTTCTGTCAGCTTTCTTTAAAAATAAGTACTCTTAAAAATGACTTCTAGAATCCTAAGGGTCAACTGCCAGTCAATTATTCATTACTACAGTGAATTCTGACCTTTCCTGTCATTTTATAATTTCTATGCTTAAATAAATCTAAATATTTTCCTAATTACTATTTGCAGCAGGAATTTTATGATTAGTTGGATAATTGCTTTAAAATATGCAATTAAATTTTCATAATGTATTCATTACTCTCTTAATATAGTATTCTTGAAACATAACAATTTTCCATTGAGAACATATTTCTATATTAATTTCCATAAGACAGACAGTTTTAAAAACTCGATTAATATACTTTCTACTTACTATATTAAAAAAAATTAATTTTCCATTATATCTGAATGAGTAATTTGCAATGAATAACTTATTTGATGGGCTTAGGTTTTTTCTTCCCCCTCTTCCCCCCCCTTGAAATTATCCTTACATGGTAGAAATTGTCCTTGTTCATCACTTAAGTTAATTCAAATTTCATCTGCAAGTTTTGAAAACTAAATTATGAATAGTTCAAAATATTCAAGATGCAATCTAGCTACCCTATAAAATTATTTCTAATAACAGAGTAATGGAAAAGCCCCAATCTTGTATTCAAAACAGTTGAGAAATTAAAACTTTGTCAGTGAAAGCTGCTAAGTAATTAGCAACTCTTAGAATTATTCTATTTTGCTCGCCTTCTAAAATAAGAGCTCAGGAGTTCACCTAGAAGATGGCTTCGAAACTTCTTGCCCTATCCCGTTTTTTCCAATTTACAGGATACAGCAGAAAAAAAACCAAAATCCAGATAGATTAGATTTAAATTTAAAAGATGGAACTGCGAGATGGGTACTCGTCTGACCAGAAACGACCACTGTATTTCTTGGTTTGATTTTGTTTCTGAGATAGGAAACAATGAGCGAAATTCAATTATTCTTCAAAATTTTCCGTTTCCCAGCAAGCAATAAACACGCCCCCACACCTGGGATTCACAAATCTCATTTGTAAAGAATTTTCACTGGAAAGCAGAACTTTATTAAATTAGTACTCTGTATAAGAACAACTCACAAAAATGCCCTTTTTTTTTTTTTTGCATTCAGAAATGCATTGGAAAGACTATTTTAATCTACTTCACTGTCGTAAAAAAAGCAGCATACTCCAAGCATCGTTAGTCTCCTGCTAATAGGTTGCAGCACCTATAGCAGTGGGGATCGGCATCGTTAACTTTATGCCCTGGCCAGTATACAGTGGGGAAATTGTCAGTGTTGCCTAAAGCAGGGTCAAGATTGAATGTACCATCCAGGAGATAGTTTTAAAACCTGCATAATGCCGGTGACTGTAGAAGTCTGCACCCGGTCCAAGCGAGCCTGGGGGCAGAGAAAGCGCTCTACAGCACAAACACCAAACCGTACCCGCTTTTATGACTTGGTGTGTCATTTAAAAATACATCCAACTCAGACAGTGGCAACAGTCTGTAAAAAGAAGCCTCATAAAAAGGATTCAAGCAAAACAACCAACATACTACGAGGTAATAAAAATCAATATTAATTTGGGAATCTCCAAGACAAGTGGTACTGAAAGATTGTCATACAATTATGTATAAATAGATAGACTTTCGCTCATTAGTCTTAAGTCTATTGCTGAACAGGTTAGTCAACTGGCTTAATGTGACTGCAATAACATCGGTGTTGTAATAGTAATACTGTAAATTATTGCCAAAAATTTCCACACATCAAGATTATGTTTTTGTTGTTTAAAAATACAAATTGCATCGGTATCTCTGCGTGTTCTGCAGTTCCTGTATGAAATCTGGCATACCATCTTTACCTGGGGTAAAGCCACGTCTGAGTTCGCTCGACTGGAACTTCACATTGATGGCAAGAGAAGCCCAGCAGGTGCTGGGAACTGCAGCGGGACAATACGTGCTTATGGTCAACCCACACACTTCTGTCATTGCACTGCGTCTAGCGCTTTGTGATTCCCAGGGTAACATTGTTCTTTCAGAGGTTAAGAACACAAAAATCATGACCATTTCTGTGCTTTTCAGCTCCCCTTACAGGACTAATTACAAAGCCTGGAAGAGCTGGTGCTACAGACACTTCCAACCAGTCCACGGGTCTGCCTTCTCCAGCCTGGCCTTTGAGGGTGGCCGAGCAATTAATTAGCCCTTATCCCGCAGGTCAGCTACCACCATCTGTCTGACTTTCTCAGAAAACTCCACAGAAAAATGGCAGCTGTAGAGACATGGGAAAGGACATACAAAAAGCGAGGAAAAGGCAGTTTTCCATAAATACCACACACACTCAACTGTACATGAAGTTACTGTATCAGATCACCTTGTCAAAATATTCTAGCTTTAGGTGAAACCCCCACGCTGCCCGCTCACTCAGCCAGCCCTGAAAGGTGAAGTGGCATGAAGAGAGGGGAAGAGAAGGAGGATCCAACTGTTCTGTCTTAACCTCAGGAGCAAAGCTGACCCAGCCACAGCTGGAATTATTGAGTGTCTCCATGGGACTGCATCTGCTGGGCATTAGGGGCTCAGGAGACCTACAGCTCGTTCACCCGTGCCACTCGCTTGTCCCTCTCATAACTGCAGAAGCAGACACTCTTCACCATGTCATATTTTATCACAGTCAACATTGAAGAGTTGCAAAAGACATTTTCTACAGGCTACAGAATTTGCCACAGAGTTGTGCCTGTATAATACACAGTATACTGAGCTGGCAATTTTTTTTTTTTCATAAAACAGAGTAATTATTTTATTAAAGTAACACATAACTTGTCAAGAATTTATGGATATCACCACTGAGGAAACATTTCTCCTTTGCCTCCTTTTCTTAAAGTACGAGATGTCTAATCCAAAACTAGGGGGGGGGAAATACAAAAATGTGTGTGTGTGTTTATATATATATATTTTATATATATATATATAAAAAAAATCCTTTGCCACCTTCAGTTTTCTGTACTCGTGCTGTTAGATAATTTAGGAAAAGTCTCTTTACAAGTAGCAGCTCTGTTTTTCAAAGGATGATACTTGGAAGCTGCAGTGTTCTGCAGTACAGAAAACATGTTAAGGGATTTTCATAACACAAATCAATTTGGATTTTTCAATCTGGTCAAATTTACACTCTTTCAATGACACAATGACTAAAGAAAATCTATACTATTTCCCTTTGTAGTAACCCCGTTACATCATTCCTCTTTAGCAAGAGCAGAGTATGTGAACCGGGACATGTCGGATGCTGTGATTTATTCAGGGTAAGCAGGCAGAGGAACAGAACAGCGAGCTGTTAGCTGTCGTGTGATGTATAATTGAAAACACTTTAACAGAGCTCAGTAATTTAAAAGATTTGTTTTGCAATGTCAGAAGAGTTATTGACAAAGTGTTAATAAAGCAGAACCACCAGATGAAGAAACGTACAAAGTCCTGAAGACCCAAATATCCAGCCCGAGTTCTGGGCAGCCTTGCAGAGTGCTCAGCACCTACTGCCCTCTGTCCCGGGAGAGTTGAGAGGGAGAGTCAGTGCCTGCAACCCTGAAGTCCTACCTTGAACCTGTAGTTGATTTTAAGACTAATCCAAGTTATATTTAATCCCAAGTGATTTACTACCACCTTCAATAAGAACTTAAGACACTTCCAAAAATAAATGTACATCTTTCTTTGTGGGAGTCTCCTGACAACTTCTTTTATGCAACCACATTTGCTATAGGCTTAACTCATTTTTCTTAGTTTTCGAAGCAAACAGAGGCTTGTCTTAGCTGCACTTAACAAACACATTTTGCTTTGCTTTCCAGTTGACATATGTTGCACTCCAGCAAGTCACATCAGGTTATATTAGCAATGAAAATAAATAAAAAAACCACAGTAAGGCTGGCTGATGCACCACAGTGTGAAGCGGTTTCATGGGTTGGACTTGATGGGATTAACTCGGTGAGAGGCAGTACGCATTGCAAGGACCGCGCAGAGAAGGAGGAGGAGGAAAAATATAGGAGGCAGACATTACTGGCAGGTTAAATACAGAGCGGAAACTATTCAACTTGCCTTCGTAGATTCACCCCTATTTTTCTGACCCTTCCCTCCCTCGCCCTCACCAAGTCAGCCTAAGCAGACATCTCCTCATATTTCTTCTACAGACCTCAGTGTATTTCCTTAATTTACTGAGTTACTGTATATGTGACAAGCAGACATAGGATTTCTCTAGGTATGCCAAAATACAGACCATCTGTACCTATGTGCTGTATAGAAGCGGATGTTGAACTTGCTAACCGGCTTCAATAGCTAACAAAATTAAATTCTCAAAGTATGCTGCTCATGGGTTTTTTTCAGAGCAGGTACCCAAGTAGAAACCACATCCAGCTAAGCAGGTAACGTGGCTAAACATGCTGAGGGGCAGTTCACAGAGAGCAAGTCAAAGACTCTTAACGGTATGAAGCCAGAAGTCTTAATTTGCTCATTAATTGGGAAATTCTCCAAGGAAGTGATAAAGAAATAACTACCACAGACAGCAAATTAAATAGGCTGATGCAGACATGAAATCTATATCTGGTACAGAAAAGGAAATTATGTCCAAGAGTTAGTTAACTCATTTCTAATCCATTCCTTCATCTGGAAACTACAAACACCTTGCCCTAAGCTGACAATGACTGTGAGTCTGGAGATTCAGGTCATTGTATCACAACGAAGGATACGATTCACATCATATGAATAATCATGGCAGATTCGGTCTGGTTTTAGAAGTATAAAAGTTGGTTAGATCCCTCAATGAAACTCAACTTTGATCTACGATTTCTGCTGTTTGAGAAATTTGAAAGAAGGAATGTTAGAAATACCTGCTGTACAATAACGTATCCAATGCACATCGGTGTTGTTTCTGGCTGTAATCACCAGTGGGTCAAATCAGAACTCAGTTTTCCGAATCTCAAATGCCTCTGCTGATCTGGAGACCAGATTTAGTCTACTTTTCACCTTTTCCAACTGGATTTAGTCAATCTAAGCACCAAATTGATATTCAAGTATTTGTGACTATTTTCTAGAGAACTGGCATTTAAATAGTCTCAGTTTGTTATACAACTATTCTGCTAATGGCATAAAAGTCATGGCAATCTGACCCCTTTCCAGCCAACGGCGGCTTTGCCACGGACCAGAACATTAACAATTACGCCTTTGATTTTGTCTTCATTTATTCATTATTTTAAAAAAATCAGTATTATAATGAATTATAAGTGAAATAATTTGGGGAAAAAAATTACATTTTTACAAGTGGAATGCTTTTAACACTTCCCAGAAGGAAAAAAAAAGAGCCACTCCCAGAGGCACAAAGTAAAATTTAAGATTCAATTCTTAAGATTCCTCCCACAAGGGAATTAACCAATATGAAATAGCATTTATTGAGGTGACGATTAAAATTAGGAAAGTAAATAGAGATCTTCTGTAAAAATTAGGAAATCAATAACTTAAGCTGCACTTTCTCTTGGGCATATGTAAGTCCTGTAAAAATAGATGCAAATAAAAAAAAATTGTCATGCCTTCATCTCGCTTATGATATACCTGTTCTTGTTGCTTGGAACATGCATATAGAAGTATGGCACTGTAATTTGTTATTTGATTTTTAAGTATTGATGAAACCCTGAGTTTCAGAATTCCTGAACTACACAGTCATCATATCAGTTTTTTTTCCTTTCTCCATTTAAGTACTGGACTGTACTAACTGAAGCCTAAGACCACCTATCAAAGCAGTGTACATTCATGTTGTGCCTCTTCTCATTGCGCTTATGGTTTGAGGCTGCACTCCTCCTCTCCCAGATTTGGGAATACTCCAAGCACCGTTAGAGTGATGGTATGTGACAACGCGTCATCTGCTCTGACTTACTGACTTGGTTGTCATGGGAAGCAGTACTCGAAACAAGGACGTTTAACAAAACACATTTATGTTGTCTGACTAGCTAGCTAATGTATTCAAAATGGAATAAAAATGTCAACAGCTCCAACGTTAAAAGGGTTCTAAGAGACAGAGACCTCCACATGGTTCTCAGACATCAGCGGAAAGATTTGCAATTTCTTAAGTCAAGAACAGGATGGGGTAAACTACTCATGACCACAATTTATTCAGTGAATCTGAAGAAGACTTTTAGAACTGAGGAAAATCTTCAGCTTAACAGAGGAGTTCATCTCAGAGGAGCAGAGTTTTACCAAATATACAGGAATCTTCCAGCTTGTTGTGTAAAGCAGCCAACCTCCAAATATATTGTGCTTTATTTCCAGGAAGAGAAAGTTGAAACTGTTAAAGGATTTAAATACTATGGGACTGGATATCCCTTTCTTTCAAAAAGCTTTCAAAATTGACATCTGATCTTATAAAGCACAGTTTAGTTACATTGCTTAAAATACAGAGGCATTTTCTTTAACGAGACATTTATTTCAGAGGTTCTGTAGGTAGCCAAAAACAGGTAAAAATTACTGTTCTGAAAAATCCCACAACAATATTCTTTTTAATTTTTAAAGACTGAGAAATTTATCACCCAGCTAGGAAAACACTAGAAGTAATGAACACAGAGACAACTCACCTCAAAATATATTTTATCTTCTCTGCATTTGGAGGCATGGAAAAAGAAGAGAAATTAAGAGGGGAAGAAAAAAAACTTCCTCAAGAGTTTGAATAAGTCAACGTTGAGGGGAAAGGACAGTCAGCTGCCAACAGCAACTTCCCTGTATCAACATCTCCCTCTTCCAACCTCCTCAAGAGTAAAAAAAATAAAAACCCCCTCCTATTTAGCACAGGTTGTGCTCATAAGGACCAAAGCTCCCGAAGGCAAATTAACCAAAATGTCAGTGCCCCTGTCAATCTTTATCACCTGCCCTGGGCAGGGCAATCACATCTCCAACACAGGAATCAGAGTTAAGTTTCCATTTCTCTGGTTCTTGATGCAGTGAACAAAAAATATTTGCCCAAAGGAAACCAGGCTAAAGAAGAACATCTTTGGGTGCACAAACAGGGGCATGCAGGAACAAGCAAACTCAAAAAGGAAGAAAAGAGCAAAATAAATTCACTCACTGGAAAGCAAAGGTTCAGGTTGGACATGGCTCTTTTCTGAAGGAACTGAAATTGCCATAATATAGGAAGGAAAATAGTAGCTCTTAGAATAAAACTTAATCTGCTTTTATTTCTCAAGTATGCAGAAGACAACTGTGACTTTTGCCAGATTATTCGCTTTTCACGCAAGTTTCAGAAATATCTTTTGGATTTTATTAGATTTTGGATCAATCATAACTACCATTAAAGCTCAAAGTTGTCTGTTCTCTCCTTCATTTGAATAAATCACCTCAGAGCGGTGGAGTTTGTTGAGGACTCTGGCGACTTGCATACAATTCCTTGAGAGAGTCAGACAGCAGGATGTACAGATTGCCTTTGAAAAGGGAGATGATATGGGAACCATACGCTTTCTGTAGTATTTCTTCATTGCTTTTACACATACTGTCAAGAACTATGTCAGCGAGGACACCTCAGACCCAGGTCCCAGGCAAGGCAGCTCAGTGGGTACAGCATGCCATGGAGGCTCTGCACAGGAACATTAGGAATATGAAATATTAAACACAGTGAGGTAGATGATGCCATACAGCCTTACGGCGAGCCTAAAGTGCTCTAGGAGGGGCTTCTCCAGAAAAATCTGCGCATAGCCTCAGGCATCCTGCAATGGCTTTAAAATCTGGTGAGAGGTCTCTTGGGTGGCCGCAAGATAGATAAACAAGGGGGTTCTCATGGGGTTTTCACGAGTGATCCGTGAACAAGGCTGTACAGGTAAGAAATGTTGCCTCGGGTACATTCAGCAAGTTCAAAACAGCTGCTCTATTTCTCCTTTTCACCACAGGGAGGGTTAACCACCCCTGGCCCGCTGACCCACGCGGGAATAACCAGGGCTCTAGCGCTGCCGGACCCCGCAGCGTCCCATGGGGAAAGCCGCGGATGCCAGCTGATAACCACGGATGCCGCAGGACACGAATAGCACTGGGGGACGTGCATGGGGGGTGTCTCGAAGCACCGTAACTGCACTGCCAAGAATAACAGTGCGTTTTACAAGCAACACCATTATGAACTTTTAAACGGTGCCGCACACCTAGAAAGCAACCTGTGAACTGTGCCCGTGTGTACCCTTTACAGCTCTGCTCAGTAATTAATAACACGACTATATATGCAGATAGCATTGCAGAGGGCTGAAAAATTACATGTTAATTCGTTATTAAAAATTTCCTTCAAAAATGACATATCAGATGGAGAGCCTAAGATAGTTTTTCCATGATCACTTGGTTGGCTTCAACATGCAGTTGTTAAATAACAAGCAGGAGAAGAGCAGGGGGAGCAAGAGCAGGTTGTCGTTAGCAGCTATTTATAGGCTCCGGGAGGAGAGCACAGGATAAAACCACACCACCAGGCGCTGGTGATGCCTGACCTGAGATTTCTCAGCAGCTAATCTGGACTATCAGTGATGTGAATTACAACTCCAGCATTTTATGCACCCATTTTTAATCACCAAAAATAAATTTTAGTCATCTTCTTACAAGTCCCATTACTCATTAACTTTTATGATCAAAGTCTTAAACAATCTATTTTTGGTGAATTTTCATTTCTTTCTGTTCTTCTTCCTCAGGCTAAACTCTAAATCTTCATTCTGCAGAATGTGCCGGTTAAATATTTCCTCTAAACACAAATGTTTTCTACTTCCCGGGAATTATCTGAAACCTGGAAGCCAGTTCTACCACCAATGTTTGTACACAAGTACAAAAATATTCATGCAGATAGTGTTCAAATTCCAAACCCTGTAAGAAATCTGTAGGGGATCAAAGCTTTGATTAATCCGGAGACTCTTACACAGACCTACATAAAATTTAACATAAAATTTTGAACCTAAGTTGACCAGATTTAAACACATTAATAGAATACGGTGATCTGACTGAGTATCCACAAAATCAAAACTGAAAAGTCTTAAAAAATTCGACTTTTATGGGAGGACCACAGAGATGCCAGTACATTGTGCTCAACGTGCTAATTGCTTGGAGGTAACGTTCCACCTGTCAAACAGCACGCCAGCACCATTACAGCCTTCTGATGGTTTTAATTAAAGGCCTTGTGTTTAGCCACCTTAGTTTAGACATAAAATTAAAGTTATACTGACTGCCATTCACATCAAAGTGTTTTACAGGCTCTGACTTTTCTGTTCCTTTTTTTGTAACCCAGTATGTTTCTTTCCCATACAGCCCCACAGTCCCCTATAGCCTCCGCCGATAAATCTTCATTACTGAGACACTTTTATTATATTAAACTACATGCACCTTCCAAGGAGAAAAAACAAGCCTTATTGCCATTGAAAGAAAGGATGTCTGACAGAGCATGATTTACAGTAATTAGCAAGATTAAGAACGACAATTAACTGCAATTAGACAACAGAACATTAAAGGAGAAAAATTGCCATGCGGTGTGACAGTAAATAAATACAGGGACGCTGCAGTTTCTGCAGATGAAGCAGAGCAGAGCTGGTCAGCCCGAGTCACAGGCCAAAACGCTTCTTTGTGCCAGCAAAAACGTATGTAATGCAGGAAAACAATCTGAATAAAATAATTTTCAGGGTTGATGCAACATAGCCATAACCACACACCTTTGCAAACGCAACATGCACAGATTTCTGCTTCTCTGAGGAGCGAATTTATAGTACTGAAAGCCCATGGAATGACTGGGTAGCAAGTTTACAAATAAAGAGAGAAATGCAAGACATTTACAAAACATAAGAACTTGCCAGTATCCCAAACAGTTTTGACTTCTTTGCTTCTGGAAAATGAGTAAATAGACATTGTTCATTAAAAAAAAAGTTTATTTCTTCCTGTGAGGTCTTCTGTTCCCCCCTTGTGCCATACCGGGCTCTCTCGTCTCCCTCCCTTCACTCCTCCAGCCCAAGGATGAGTGAGATCCAGCTTAGGCTCCAGGGCTGTTATCCAGTGTTGTCGTTAACAGCAACCGAGCACATGTTTTCTCCCTCCTGTTTCCCAGCCGACATAGGTTCCCCCCATCAGTGTTTGGAGACGGAGGGAAGCGAGGTGCTCCGCACCCAGGCACGAGCTCAGGAAGGGGCGATGCTTTTCTGGCATCCAGCTGCATTTTCTAATGGCTTCTCATGAGGATGTTCTCTGAGGTCCAAAACACCACCCGGAGAAGGAGCGGGGTGAGCAGCAGAACGCTCTGCCACCACAGGCGGTGTTGACAATGTCATTTGTCTGGGGCTTCTTCCCTTCTTGCAAGCAGCAGCTGCCACCAAATCAGTCTGAAAATCTGGCAGAGTACCCAGAGCCACGGAAGATGAGTTGGGAAAGTGGCGTAAAAACTCCTTCTTGGGATCCATAAGTAGATTTTGTCCAACCCGCATCAGTTCTCTTTAGGAGTGGTGATAAATGCTCTATGAAAAAAAAAATGGAAAATCTCCAGAAGGAAAACCCTTCACAGTCCTCACGCGGAAACAACAGGCAGCGTTGGCAAAGGGCACGTCCCCAGCGCAGCTGGGTTTGTTCCCCCGGCACAACCGGCACAGCCTGACCCGGTGCCGGCACTGCCGGGGACTGCTGCTCGCGCGGAGGCACCGACGGGGCGCTCAGCCATGCCCAGAACCCGGCCGGCCTCCCCCAAAAAAGACCACAAAACTTCTGAGCTCCGCACAGCTTGTCAGCTGGATTTTGCCAACAGGACAAAAAGTTTGTTGGAGAGGTATTTTTTAATTATTTTTTTTCAGTTTGACAAATATTAGAAGATGTTTTCTGAAGCAGATCCTCGCAGTCCGCAGGTCTAATGTAAAGTCAGCGAGCCGTAGCGGCAGCGTCGGTCCGCGCTACAAATAAAGGCAGCGGCGAAGTTCTGCTGCTCAGATTTAAGAGCTACTCAAAGGCTGTTATCAGTTTGTGAAATACCCTTTATTTACTTCTTCGCAAGAGTCTGTCCAAATCCAGCACATTGGTCTTCTGAAAAATTAGGAAATCAAAAAAGGAAAAATTTTACACTATTTTTTCTTGTAACTCTTAATAGTCTGACTGGTCTCAAGACTATCTAGTTTCAGGCTGGATAAACTAGAAATTTGTATAGCTTCATATTGAACAAAGCTGGGCAGAAACTCTGAGTTTTTTTAGCTGGACACAGAAGGAAAAACCACAGAATTCATGTTTATCTTTCTGTGCTTCCTATGACATATTTGCTTTACTGGCTCCCCCTCCTTTACTGCTTCAGTGGCAGCATTCCATGTTTTAATTACTGTTAAAACTTCTCCTTTCCTTCAACTGACTTTGTCAAAACCCCCCAACAAAACCCCCCTCTGTACAACTTCAGAACATTCCTTGGGCTCACTGGGTTATTTCTGTGTCACAGGGATGGAAGTTAACAGTGGTTTAGGACACTCCTGCAAATATCCTTTATAGCTATTGTGGGTTTAACATTAAACTTTGACAAGTCGTATTTCCAGGCGCTTTAAAATGTTGTGATTGGTAAATGAGACAGAATTCCCAGGTGGTGCCGGCTAATCTGCATCCTTCCCAGAGATCTCTCAATTGACACCTTGAAAAATGATGATGATCTGCTACAACCTGGCTTAATTAATTGAACTGTTCATCCCCTCTCCTCCCCCGTATTAACGCACCTGATGTGCAGAGTCACTAATCTGAATAATTACAGTAGTGAAAGCAGGGACACTGAGGGAGAATGTAGGAAAATGCAAGAGAACAATTTTTATTAAAAATAAATCAGTCACCCATAGGTGAGAACTCTGGTTAAAATTAACATGTAAACCCCATTTTTGCTGTTTCTAATAAACAAGCATTTAAATATAAATTGTCTATAAAATAGAGCAGGCATTTCTGCCACGTTTTGAAGACATTTCCCAGGCTCCTTGTTCAGGACTCAGACTTCGCTAGGGACATGTTTATTCGGAAAACAGGGACTTTATGGTAACTTGTGCTGTCAATGGCCTGGAGATGGGGGGCTGTGACACAACCGCAGGTGTCTCGCAGCGAGCTGCGCCTGTGCTCCTTCGATGGAAAACGCTTGTTGCCAAGCGAGAGGATCATTTTTATGACTAGTGAGTCTACATATTGCTGCAGAGATTAAGCTTTTCATCTTTTCTTCTTTAATTTGAGATAAATAAGATTTATTTCAAAGGAAATGAGAAGACACAATGTCATTATCCCCAGGACTTCTCCTCATCAATTCCCACAGACAAATTCCTAACTAGCTTTATATTTTAAATAGCATGATATTAGATATTACGCCTCCTAGAAAGCTTATTTCAGATAAATAAGCAAATAATGACAATAAACCTCCTGTCTGTCCCGATGTTGCCGGCGTGGTGGGGTGTGCGGAGCCCTGTCTGTCGCTGGAGGACCCTGAGCTGCCGGCACCAGGAGAGGACCAGTGCGGCCAGAACCCCCCGGCCAGCACAGCCCCGCCACCACCACCGGTGACGAAGCCCTTTGTACCTGCTGCGCACCCTCAGCGCCCACCAGGATAGTCAAAACCCAGAAGGAGACTGCCAGACATTTGCAGTTCACAGTGGAGGATTTCTTTGTCCCCAGCTGGGGTTTGCCATGAGCCACTTTTGGAGTTGAGGATGAAGAAATGAAGGGATGGATAGATTTTATATGCAACAGATAATTCAGTGCCGTTCAGTGTAATCCGGAGCTGTTAACTTTAAGAATCTGAACGTGCACACACTCTTCCCTGCGACAGGAAAGTTGTGTTAATCATCTGACTTAGTCCTTCCATTATCATTATTTCCTCCTTGCTGGTAATAGCATTATTTGATTGGGCAAGTAATATAGCTCACATTTTTAAATTAATATGTTTCATAATATATTAGGTATATATATTTGCATAATGAAGGGAATGGAAAGATAGTAGTTTTATCCCAATACTATGCTTTAGAATTTGCAGTAGTAAATTCATCTTCAGTGATGTTGGAGGAGAGTGGAATTTGGACTAGCATCTTTTATTATGCAAGGTTAATCTGCACAAAATTAGGTACCTGATTATGGGCCCAGACATATATTGCAATCATTTTTCCATGAATTCTGAAAAGACAATCTATCTCCCTGTCTTCAAGCTGAAAGAGAGCACCACGAGAGTGGGGGCTCAAAGAGATGATGGGCTGTAGTGAGTTCACAGCTCCAAAATCCTTCTTTTGGAAGATTTCTGAGGTAAGGAGAAAGTGTTCTGTTTTCTCGCATCTCTAAGATTGCATTTCACCACCTACTGCAAAAACAAAGCAATAGTATATTTTCCTTATTAGTCTGAGTTTTTCAGATGCCTGGAAAAAATTAGCAGTCTCTTTCAAAGAAATACCCTCCATTTTGTAAATTAAAGCCATGTAACAGTCACAATTAGCATTTTAAGTGTTTCTCTAAAAGTGTGAGAGCTGCTGACTGAAGACTACAATTTCCTATGGTAACGAGCAGTTTGACTTGTCTTAATACAACGCTTTAATAACAATTAAAGACGAGCAAAACCTATCCTCCCCGTCTGCTACTCAGAACCTTCAAAAGAATCGATTTTTTCAATTTAGTTTTAACTAAAGTGGTTAGGCTGCAACCCTTAATTGGGGCTGTTCTCAATAGCAAGGAGGGAAGGCCTCGTGCGTGATGAGAGCTGCAGCATCCCCTGCCAGAGCGCAAACCACCCCCTGCTCTTCTCCCCTCTCCACTCTTCGATATTCTGAACCAAGGCATTATGAATTAAAGACAGACAGAGGTTTAGCGCAGGATGCTGCTGCAAATCCTTGCCAGTTCTGCGATATTTAGCGAGGGGGAAAGCAAAATGTTGTTAGTACTTGAAAACACTCCGTCGGGGAACCCGGCTGGTGCCCCCGGCGGGGCGCGGGAGGGCTCACCCCCAGCACACCCGCGGCCCTCAGTGATTCCTGCAAGTTATGCAGGGGAGGCATTTCTGCAGCAAAGGTGCCAACCTGCACATCTTTCGGTAACACACGTGTCTATCTATCCCACTATATTAGGATTATAGACTTCATTAATCTTTAAAATGTGTTTATATCCATTTCCCTTCCTGTTACACCTCAGTACTGATGAGAATTTAAAAAAAAAAAAAATCTAAATTAGGTTAAAAGCTGGAAAAAGCTGTAGTTGCCCCAGCTGAGCTGAGGTAGCCCAACACGTGCACGTTCCCACCGTACTGCAGTACAGCGCAGAGCGCCGCTCCGGGGGGAGCACAGAAAACGCTTCAAAGGCGGTTTTACTCGGCCCCTGCGATGCGATGCGCACTCTGCATCATGCGAGGAGGATCAAAGGCTCGAGTCCTTGAAAGCTGCTTGGGTACTTACTTTTTAAATCTGCAATCAATGGGAATGCAAACACTCTCAAAGGTCTGGGTCCGAGCGACCCGGCCAAGTTCAGTGCAGGGCCTACGTGAGAAAGACGACGTCTCCTAAAGCTCCCGGATCCCTTGGGCCGTGTCTGTCCTTATCAGAAATATAAGCATTGATTTTCCACATGGAATTTTATGCAAATGAAACGCACAAACAGGTTTACTTCGCACGAGCAAAGACTGACCTACGCGGCAGCGAGGCCTCGATATGAAGCTCCACCGATATTGTTTTGCAGAGGCCCTTTTCTCCCCAGACAAGCTGAATCTGGATTTGGCATTGTGCTAAGAAACATAACATGCCAGAAGAGTTCAAGCAGAGATCTCATTACTGCCTCAGGATACAGGACTTTATGATCCTCACGACGGTTTTCAGTTTATAAAGTCCAAATTAACATTCCAGTACGTAAAAGCTCAAAATTGTAACCTGAAAGAGTTTTTCATCATTGGAAGCATCCCGCTTTTAATTAAACACCTTTCTCTACAGCCGGGCAAGCCGTAGTCACAGTTTAGCTTGTTAATTATGTTGTGCAAGGACCACTACGCCGTACTCCTAGTGAATGATTTATTAACTCCAGCAATATAAAATCTTCTCTATAGCACTGGCACACCGAAGACAAAAGAGGTAATTACTGTGCCCAAAGCACTTTAACTTCATTTATACTCTGTACGCTGCGAGCACCATCGCAGTGCCCGAAATCACAGTGCTGTTATTTAGTCCTCAGCAGCATTTTCACTGTGAGACGTTCAGCATCATCCTTCGCTCACAGCTACTCTGAGGCAAAATCCAACATAACATTATATCTGCGATGGGGATATGCCATACATTAACAAATTTGCTATTGCAGAAGAATTCATTGCCATTTCAGGCTCAAACTGCAGTTCTCATGACAAAATGTTATCTCTTCCCATCCTTGTAGGACATGAATTACAGTATAAAGTCTGCTTAAGAACTTTGTTCAATTCTGTATACAATTAATTTAGCGATGCTCCTAACATTCATGTCATTTTTTGACTCTTTTCAGCTCTGGAACATCTTGATATGCCTGAAGTGAATATGAAATAATATCTTCTAGATAACCTGCATTTATTTAAATTTCTACGTCTCAGTTTCTGGAGATGTTTCATTTTACTGTCTGGCACCTTTCCCAAATGAATAGATAAAGCATTAACGTGCTGGGGAACAAAAGACCCAACAGCAGGATTTGTTCAGAAAAATATCTGACATCTGATTGCCCATGAAAGTAACTCTTGTTTGTGCCGGGGTGTGTGTACATCACTTGCTTGGAGCCTACGTGTCTTCAAAATTGATATGAAAAGACAAAGAAAAAGACCTAAAAGGAAAAGGAAAGTTGTAATTTTAAGGCGAAGCACAAACATTGTCAAAAGCGTTAGAGCCAGCGTAATTTGGCTGCCTCCTTCCAAGGCTGCTTGCGGAGCAGACGTAAATCAGAGGCAATCACAGCGTGAGAGGCTGTGGCTCGACAAGGGGATCCTTTCCCCTCTTCAGGAGCTTAAAAACTGAGCCTAAAAGTCTCACTTGAATAAGCACAATAGTTGGCGCAGCAGCTTCCTGAGTTATTTATTATTTATATTACCTTACACAGGTTAACCCCAGTGTGTTAGGTACTTACAAATATAGAAAAAAACGGCCGCTGCACTTACAACGACATCACATAAGACTGAGGGAGATGATTGAGGGCAAATCGCACAAATTGAGAGCTTCCCACAGTCGGCCCCCTCCACTCCTTCCTTCACAGGGACGGCGAGTTTCTCAGACAGAAGTTCTCACTGCCGTCAGGCTGTCCCCTAAAATTAAATATTGATTCAACATTAGTCGGGTTTCTCAGGGGGGAGAATTGAATATGCATTTTTCTAAGCCTCTGTAGTTTTAAATACCAGGGTAATTTTAATGGTCTGCAGATAAGCCGAATGAACATTCAACAGCTAATACGGTGTTTATCCAAGCAGTGCATGCATTAAGATATACTGTTTACCATCACCTCGGCCGACCCTCTTTGTTTATTCATCAATAGTAGTCATTTGGGAGAGTTTCAATCTGGCACAGTTCTGCCCTGGACTCAGCAGGTTACCTTCCCATAATGTCAAACATGCTGTAGTGAAGTTAATTAGACATAAGTAGTGTATTTTATTTTTTTTTTCTAGAGAACGTAATTTGTTGCTTGGCGAGCTGTGTACATCATCCTGGATGTAATAAACATCCGGAGAGGTGTCGAAATTTGGTAGAATGAAGGAAATAAGTGTAAAACAGAGGGGAAATGAGAGCAAGTTTCCTGAGATTAAAAGATAGGCTGCTTCTAAGAAGATAGAGAGTGCTTTTTTTTGCCAAATGGGGCTATGTTAGCAACTGAAGCACAAGAGCACCATAAGGTATGTATTTAATTCAGATTAACCAGAATGAAAATCTGTCTTGTTATGTTTATCTGTTAGATGCTGGAAATGTATCACAACTTACCATCAGCCTCCTATTTTGTCTTCTCTCCAAAGAATTAACAAGAAAGATTACCATTTTATATCTCATATCTTTAAGAATGTTTAGGTGACCCACCCAAGCACACCATTATGCAGAAGATGACCAAAGGCAAATTGCACCAGAAATGCAGAGAACAGAAGTGAAAGAGCACTTTGGAACACGCTGAACTTTGGGGAAAAAAGTCTGTGACAGCTCTTTAAATATTGTAGAACCTTGTCACTTTGTATCAGCTGATAATCTGGTTCATACGCTTCACATTAATAAAGGACTTACTGGGTGTATAGTGCTCTGGAGATTCAGAACTGTACTTCCACAGTGCTTTACTGGCCATTTACTTATTTTCCAGTGCGAACCCAGTCATATGAAGCTGTACTGCGATGTTACTTGGGAGTAGCAAATTGGTTCTATTAATCTTATTTACTATAGCTATTTTGAATTTGAGACGGTAAGAGCTGTATTGTGTTAGAATAGGTCACCTTGACCTAATCAATACTAATCAGCTACAAGGCTTTTTGACAAGAGAAAGGCTTGCTGTACTCTTTCTAAAGTCTTACTCCTTTTGCATGCATATATCTTTGTTCTCTTTTGCTTTTCAGTAGGGTAAGAATCTGAAAAAAAAAACCCAGGTCATCTGTACCTACATATGTATGTTAAATTCAAACACAACTAGTGCAAAACAAGGGAAAATAATGGGATGCACTGGCAAAGGCAGATCAGTAATTAGTTTATAGCTTAACAGATGATATTAAATGTTGTATTAATGAGTAGCAGAACTTCTGCTACCTTGATGTTGCATTTATCAATCAAAGCTGTCCATATAATTACATCTTTCCTCCTCATCAAACTCCAATCTGTTTGTTTCCCCTTTTATTATTTATAGTTGGCATTGAATTTGGACTGAACAGAACCTCAAGGTGATGGGTTACCAGTACTATTCAGTGGATGCAATAAAAAGCAGAAGTACTTCAGGAGTGCGTCTTCTCTATGAGATCTTCTAGCCAGTATTTACTGTTCAAGGCCTTTGTCCTTTTATCTGCTCAGAAAATAAAATTCCCCAGTACCCTTCCAAAATTTTGCTCTATAGCTTTCTTTCACTTAAGCAGTTTTAATGTTTGTACACCTCTGCAAATACTGCCCACTTAATGATGAGGCATTTAGAATGACAGATCCCTGGCATCCTGACAAAGGATTATTAATAATGCTCTCCAGGAAAGCAGAACCAATAGAAAGCAATTAAAAAAAAAAAATCTGGCAGATTCGCTTCCTCTCCTCTTCTCCAGTAAAGGAATCAGTAATCCTTTTTTACAAAATATGCTTCCATAATAATTCATTCAGGGGTAGAGGTCTAAGAGCAGGACTTGCTACTCAGGGACTGTTGGTGCATGAGTAACTCGCAGAGCTCCTCAGCACCATCTCTGCTGCAGTATTTACATGTCCAGTGAGTGCAGAGTCCGAAATACAGGTGGATACCCCATTTCCAAGGGGCTCCTGGGCAGTGAAAGCTGTAAGGGTGACCATAAGGATGACAGAGGTGCTTGCAGGACTTGATGTGCCCTCGAGCCCCTTACAGCGTGTCGCCAGCTGTCCGCTGTGCTGCACCAGGGGTAACTCCACAGTCCATGAACGGAGACCCTCGCACAACGCCATGTAAATGTGCAGAAACCAGAATTCCCATCCCTTGCCGAGCAGCCCCCCGGGGCTGCCGCAGGGCAGGATTTTGCTGCGCACACCCTCACAGCTGACCCGGTGTGTGGACCTGCCGACAGAGCAGGAACAAGACATCACTTTCTTTTGCTTTTATTATTATTTTTGCGCACATCAGCAGGAATTATGTTTATTAGTAGTACAAATCAAGGAACCAATGCAGGGAAGTGTTCCCGATCTGTTTAGGACAGCCAAACCGCTCGCCATTCACCCACCAAACCCACATGGCAAGCTGGCAGTTTTTGGGCTGTAGGAACTTCCTAACTATTTTCGGTTTGTGGGTGGGAGAGACTAATTTGAGGAATATTCATTGTGAAGTCGGGTTCTATCTGTTCAAAACTTGGGTTGTTTCTTTTTAAGGGCCCGCTGATTGCACAGGATTAGCTGAGGAGTAATTAATACAGTTTAGGATAGGGAGGGACTTTAAAATGAGTTTTAATTATCTGCAAATATGGAACAAACTGCTTCCTTGTTCCTTAGGCACTATAAAACATCCATCAAGTCTTTGACCTCCACTAAGGCTGTGAAAAACCACACAGGTTGGCCAAATGGCTGTGCCCTGCTTCACCATAATTGCACCCTCCTTCCAGCCGTAGGAAAGGAAAAATGGCCCCAGCACCGTGGGCACTTGTTTGGCCAAACACGGGTACCAGCCACATACCTCCAGCCGAGTCAGTCAAGTTATACACGGGAGTGATGCAAGAGATGCAGATAGCCTTTAATAGCGATTCTTCTTTACTGTCAATGAGAATTTATTGCTTGAGTTACCCATTCTAACTTTGGGTTTGGGGGTTGCCGTCTCCCCCACTGTGATGTAAGATCGTCATGGAAAAAAAAAATTGTACTTCATTACTGTTGCTTGCTGGCAGACATGTCTGGAAATGTTTTACTTGGAAGTACTCAGAGAACATATTGGAAAACCAGAAAACAGAAGGAAAAGTCTGCTCTTGCCAACGGATTTTCCTTTTCCATCCTGCTGGAGAGCAGCAGCTATAAACGGCTGCAGACATCCACTGCCTTCGGCGTCAATGCAAGAGATGAATGAGTGGCCTTTGGGTTTTGTAGAAGACAGAGTGTCAAAGTAGCTCTTTACTGTGATATTCATAAAGAAATAAGCTTTCTGCTCTGAATCTTTAACATCCATATTAAAAATAAAAAACAATTACTCATTTTTTATGGATTTCTTAAAAAATAATAAAAAAAGAATCTTTCAGCTGCGTAAAGCAGAAACCAACTCCAAACTTCAGCTCCCTGCCCCCTTGGACTATAGTAATTTAATATAAATATTGTAAAAGAATTGCTAGTACCTCTCATCACTCAGCTTCTGCAGGTTTTATTCCAAACTGCAATATACATTGGCGATGTTCTTCCCACATTAATGATGTGGTATGTCGATGCCTCCTGCTCCCTGATAAAGGGTTTCCTTAGCTGATGCACTGGCTTGGTGGGAGAGAAGCAATATGCTTAAGAAGGACATCTGAAGCAGGGATTTACTTTTTGCCCAGTTTCAGGACCGAGGCTTGAGGCACCACTATTTGCTAATTCTAAGACAAAGATTTGAACTACTCCCCGCCCCTTGTTTTTTACGGTATTATGCAGCTCAAGTCTATAAGAGTGACGTACACTGACATTATTTTATGACCAAGTGAATTCCTACACAACAGAAACAGGTTACGATTATAACAAAAAAATGCAAAAGCTAATTTAGAAATCCTCTCGCTACATAACAAGAGAAAGCAGTGCCGGGAGGGTGAAAATGGGCGGCTGGTGGAAGGGAGAGGTTGCTGGGGCCGAGAGACAGCGCAGCCCCACGAGTTGTGACAAATCCCCTCACGTGTGGAGTAGCACCTTTCCCTGGCACAAGCCTACAGCAAAAATGCAAAAGAGGCACAACCATGGCAACTGGCCGCAAAATCTAAAACAGTGGATGTTTGGTTTACATTTAAAAACCTGCAAGAAGTGTAAAAAACTGAAGAATACAGTGAACTAACTCCCCTCTCAATAGGCTGTTATATTTTCAATACCATGTTATATTCACCAGTTCTTAAAATTGAGGGTACATCTTGGCCATATTTAAACCCCAAAAAAGAGAATTTGCTTCTGAAATATCCAAACCAATTGAACCAGTCCAATTGAACCAGTAACCTCCCATCAGACAGACAGCAGCTTTTAGCCAATAGACATATTTTTTAGCTAACATTCGTATGCTGCGACCACCACCTGCATTACCTCTTCTCAAAGAGTGCTCGTCCTGTTATTAAAAGAGGAATCACAGTTAATTATTCTGTACATACCTGGTATTTAAGTGTAAGGAATGTCTTATTACCTACCTACAGATTAGCCTTTTTAACATTTCGTTTTGTCTCTGAGGGGGGGAAAAAAAAAAAGAAAAAAACCTTGTGATCATTTGTGGGGAAACTCAGTTGGATGCTGGCTGAAATCTGGTCCTGTAAATGTTCATGCAAATGTTTTCACCAAATCCTGCAAGAAATTTTGTCTGAGTGATGGCAGAAAGACTTCTCCTATAATGTAGATGGACCCTTTCATTTTAGATTCTGAATGTCAAGCTTGTTTCATTACTGACTTAAGGCAGGTTTTTAATTGTCAGTTATGTGTCTGTGTGCATGAGGCTACAGGTTATGGTGTTCCCTAAATTTTTCAGAAAAAGGTGACAGGTCCCTTGCTGACCGCATGGCAGTGGGGAGGTCCACAACAATCAAACTCAAAAATCAGCCATGAATTTTCCCTTCCACCCCCTTGCACCCTCCCATTCCACACCAGCAAGACCAGGGCTGCTTTCCTCCTCCCCTCTCCTTTTCCATGATGCGCGGTTTCATGGGTAGAGAGGAATATGGGCTGCATCCTCCAGGAGAGCCACGGGGAGGTGGGCACCATCCCCACCTCTGGCGATGGGGCTGGGGCCACGTTCCCCATTGCAGACCCCAAAGGGGCTGGAGCAGGGTCTTGCTCCTGGAGAGATGAGGAATCGGCAAGTTTGAATGCACTCTCAGAAAATTATGCACCAGTCTTCAAGCAAAACTGCAGCTGTCACATGAAAAATAGTTTGAACCTTTCTGCCTTTTTAGCAGAATAAACGGTTTCTTCAAACTTGCAAAGGAAACGGTGTCATGGAGAGGTGGGAAGGAATGGATGTGGGAGCTGGGAGAACAGGGAGACAGCATTAATTACACAGAGCCTGACAGGTAGAGGAGAAAATTTTGCACTTTTCAAAAGAGAAAGAATTAACAGATGATTGAGAGCAGGGAAAACTGGTAATTTCTTTGAGCTGTTTAAATAGTTTGTCAACCTCTTAATGGAGCTCTGTGTGTTAGAAAGAAATGGAAAACAATCAAAGCAGCAGCCTGTAAATATCTGGATTAGCATATTTCTGAATATTTACGAAGTTTTGGGGTTGGGGAATGTTTGTGCTTTATGGCTTTGAGTTCTTGTGTTAAAATATAATAAACTGACAAAATCCAGGGGCAGCTTGGCTGGCCTTGCTGCTTTACCTTCCCCATACATCCAGCCAGCGCTCAGTAAGAAAGGCAGGGCTTATCGCTGTGGTAAAATCTACGGCAATTTGTAGCTTTAAAACTACATTGGTTTAGTAGTTGCATGTAGTACATACCATATACCTGAAATATGACGGGGCACATGAAACGTGCAGCTCAGTAGTGTTGGCTGAGGAGCACATGGGATTCCACCTTCCCCAGCAGAAGGCGAGAGCCCTCAGGACACTTCCAAACAAGCACACACTGAACCAGGCGGTAGGTCGCAATGTGCACCCTCACTGGAACAAGAAATTATGATGATTTCTGAAATTCTAATGGTTTAAGATTAACTTTAACCCCAGTTATTTTTTTCTTTTGTGTAGAACTTCAAGCCTGAAAAATACACCTTTTTGTTTTTAAATTACAAGACTTACTTGGCAGAGGCTGTGCTCCAAATTTTGAAGAATTTCTTCTTTCTTCTTTTTTTTTGTTTTTTTTCTTTTTTTTTTGAAGGAAGGGAGAAATGCTCTTTACTCTTTACTTTCTGAAAGTTTAATGTGTGTTTCCCAGAAAGAACAACACTGAAATATTGTGTCACTGAAGACCCACACAAGCTGTATCATGTATGATTCTCTTCACAACAGGCCAATTTTATGGAAAAAAATACTGACACGGAGAGAAAGAACAGTTCCTCCAGGTCAGGAAAAGAACTCCTCTGACAGCTATTAAAGTGCAGTGTATAGGCAGTCGGGAGTGATTAACTTTTCTTTTTTAAGGGAGTTGCTTCCAAAAGTCATTAAAAAGGCTTCTGAAACTTGACAGTTTTCTTCTGGTACAGAGAGAGGAAAACCAAAAGGGCTAAAGTGCCAACGGAGGTAGGGCAAGCAAAGGCTCTGCCGGCCCATTACACGTGGAAGATGGAGGAATTGTTAGATCCTCAACACGAAAGGAGAGCAAATAACGCCAATAAAACACAGAGAGTAAAGAAGCTGTCGGTGCCCGACGTGCTGTGCCCCGGTATCCACCACGTTAGCATCAGCAGAGAAAGGTCTAGGGAAGAAAGTACAGGTCAAAGAACACTTAGGGAAATGAAAAGTATTCAACTCATCAGGGCATTGTAAAAACCACCCTGGTGAACTTACAAGCCATTAGTAACTGTCTTTAAAATCTTGTGGAATGGGGGAGAACGTGGAAGACCGAGAAGGAGTGGTAGAAGACCAGGGAAAGCTGTAGACAAGTTTTTGACACTTTGATACACAGAAAAATACCAGGAGGGATGATTTAAAACATCTCAGGACATGAGTCAGAAAACAAAACAATAAAGACAAAAAAAAGCCAAAACAGGCTTTTGGTCAAGATTAAACCAAATGAAGGCAATCCATTACTCAGTACACCTGTAAAACCCCGGGTGGCCTCATGCTGAAAAAGCACAAGCGGAACCCAATTGTCTGAAGTGGAAAGAACGAAATGGGATAAAAAAATGACATTCAGTAAAGTGCCAAATATCATCCCGGGAAGAGGAAACGAAAGGCAAACCGAGGACCACCGAGCTGAGTGCCCAGGCAGGCTGCGGAAAATGAGGCAAATTCACATTGTGGATACAAAGCACTTCCAGAAAATACAAACGGCAGCATCATCACGAGCAACACTTCCACCTCATAGCGACCGGGGAACTGTTCAGTTCCAGCCCTAACCACCAGTTGTGGTTCCAGTTTCCCCAGCAGTCCCGTGCGACTGGGGCTCCCAGAGCGCTGCCGCCTGTGATGCACTTGGCGGGAGGTGATGCAAAGTCTCTGCAGGAGACAGGGCAAGAAGTTTGGGGTGCTGGAATAATTACAGCTAACTCTTTCCTAGTCACATGCTCTCTGGGAATTTATTATGCAACTGTTAAAGATTAATCTCCTTAATTGCCTACACCAAAAGATATTCTTGAGTATACACAGGTAAGAGATGCACACCTTTTAGTTAAACACAAATAAAACTTCCAAAGAAATAATTTCAGTTGGAAAGCTGCAAAACCAAAACTACTGACTTCTGTGCTTTACATTATTGGCCTCAAAGATTTCATGGTTGTTATCGAAAGCACCAGATTTACTCGTAACAGTGAGTACACCCCAACTTCCCTGACAACTAGGTTGAAGTTATTGAGATGTTATTAAATGAGCTCAGCAATGCACGCTTCACCGGCTGCTTGCAGCTGCATGTTGAGGAGCCCAGAAGCAGGAGAGGTGCTTAGACGCACGTCCAGCTTGTGTCTGCCCCAACAGAATTCACAGGACAAGGGATAAATCCAGAAAACTCACAGAAATGAAAGGCAGGAGAACCTGGAACAGGCAAAAGGGAAAAAAAAAAGGGGGTGGAGAGAATTTGAAACTAATTTTAGATGCCAAAGTTGGAAAGGTTTGACATTCAAAGGAAAAGACCCCCCAGCTGGATTCACCGTGGCCCTCACATCAGGGAAAGATTAAGTAATGAGAAATGGCTGCAACTTTTTCAATCAAGTATTTTCATTTAGAAATACAGTATGCCCAAACTAGTATTGTTTATGGGAAAAAGCTGATATAAAAAACTTTTTGAACCGACAGAACATGAACCTGGAAAATACTTTTAGTTTTGAAAGGTAAAGAAAAAAGTTAAAATTCAAACTTGATACAAATCAAAGCTCTTTGAAACGACCAGAAGATGGAACATATTACTTTCAGAAAAGCAACTATAAAGAAACAAAAACACTCACCTCAATTCAGGAATGGAAAGTTTCTGAAGTATTTTGCAGGACAGGAAAACAATTTCACTCACAGGTTCCTGAGGGAACCTAGAAGAAAACTGGAGATGCAATTTATAAAAGCGAGAAATGAACCCATTGCAACATTACCTTTGGCTATGAAAGATATAAATGAAAATAAGTCCAGATTCAGAACAGCAGCAGTCAAACATGCTTCCACGTTTTATGACGGACATGTAAAGTGCTTCATTAAGTTTCTCCTGCCATTGGAAGCCTTATGCTGCCAGGGGTCAATAATAGTCAAATGTCAAGGTACAAAACAGAAAATATGGAATATGAAATACTGCGGTAAATTAGAAACCTGTCAGGCTGCAAAACTCACAGCAAGGGATGTCGGCGCTGGGAGACGGACGAGTGTCTGCAGCCATGGCTAACAGCTAATATTCTGTCTAAAAAATACAGTTTAGACTACATTTGTGCCAAAATAGTGAGAAAGTGATGAAGGGTTTTACTGTCATGATTTTGAGGAATGAAATGATACTACAGCAATTATCCATACAGGCAAAGACTGGAGAGAGAGTTATCGCCGGTGTTTCGGGAAATGGAACTGCTGAATGACTGAGGGTGGAGAAGGACTACAGAAAACAAGAAAGATGATTGTGCGAAAAGCTCAGCAGCTTTTCCCTGGATGGTTTAAAAGAAATATTTTAATTCCACTTTATTTTGAAAGTATAATAAAATAATTTGAGACAGGATATTTTTGTTGTGAAAGCAGTGTCACGTCTTGCTAATCCAATTTATCTGCATGCAGATAATGTCAATATTATAAATTTAGGAAGGACCTTTGAGGTCTGTTTAATTTATCTCACTCTGTACTTCCCAAATAGGAGACACCCAGTGTGGTTTAGCCCCAGCCTTACTCAGAGCTTTCAGTGCAGTAGTGGGAGAAAGATCTACCACAGTTCGTTAGCCCGCGTGCTATTTAATGTTTGAAGAAGCAGCTTCTCGGTTCTGAAGAAATCCACTTTGCAAAGCTCCAAATGTTGACCAAACATAAAGCAGAAAAACTCTGCAAGAATGAAATTTGGGCAAATTCCAAAGCAATGTAATTACATATTGGCTGCAAAAGTGTCGGAGGAGAGGCATGCATGGCAACAGCAGTAAATTTAAAAAAAAAAAAAATTAATTAAAGGGCGCAATATTTCCAGCCTAACAGCTTTCCCGCTTCCTTCTTGTTGCTTTGGGAGAATCTGGCGGTAACTCCTCCGGACTCTAACCTGGGTGGATGGATCCTTTCCACCTGATCTCAGTGTTTCATCCAAACATCTCATGGCAGATTTTATTGCTACTTTCCCACCTATTTGAATTTTGTTTCGTATAAATTGTCTTCTTGACTCTGGCCTGGTAAATTTGCTCAGCTTGCTAACTCATTTTCCTTTGTCCTTGTTTTGTGATATCTATCAAATCAGCATGCAAGTAACATTTTCTGTCATACTAAAAGATTAGCTGTAAACAGAACAGAAACAGAAAAGTTCTTTGCTGCTGTACAGATTTATCATGTACTGGTAGCACATTTGGCATTCCAAAAGAGATCATATGAATTGTGAAAAAATGGTAATGAAATACAGCTTGGAAATGTTATAAAGGATCCTAGTTTTATTGTGGGAAAAGAAGCAAAAATCTAAGCAGAAAGAAAAAAAAAAAAAAGGTGACTGAATGACCATCACAGTTTCTTAAAAATCGTGCATAGGAAAGCAGGATGTGATCGGAACAAATAATACATATCAGAAAGAGAACAGAAGAATTAGAATATGTATATAAGTATTCAATTGCTATTATTTTCAATGAGATTACTTTAATAATGTTACTAATATACAGACCTGATGAAGACAAAAAGCAGAACCTGTTGAGCAAGACCTCCGTTGACCTGAGGGACACGAGGTCTCTGCTCTGGTAATTCCAGCGGAGGTTATACGAGGTCTGTGCTCTGGTAATTCCAGCGGAGGTTGTCACTCCTGGAATGAACCCAGGTGGGTTTGTATTCTGTCCCTTTGAGGTCGAGACCATGAGCTACTTTAAAAACACTGCTACTCCTGCTCACAGGCCGGCTTTTGGCAGGTTCAACGGGACTGGGGAAGCTGTGAATGAGCTGGGACCTGGTCCCCCGAGCAGCTGCTGGTCCCTCTGGAAGGAAAGCAGCAGTGATGCTCGCGCGGGACCTGCCTGGAGTGACCGAGGGTCCAGCAGCCCCCACGCGAGCAGTGAGTGTTGGTGTGCACCTCAGAGGATGCTGCGAGCTCTACTGTCCTCTCAAGTGTTCGTGTCAGAGGAAATGCTGACAGGTGTGGAGTGACTCTGCTTGCTGTCCAGGGGGTGTCAGTATTTGTGGGATAAGCACATTGCACACGGTGAAACCACTCCCGTTGCCCAGGAGGCTCTCACATGGCAAGATTGTTTGCGCACTTTGATGTTCAGCACACAGTTGCTTCCTGTGGGATTTAAGGAACCAGCTCTTTAGATATTTTTATAGTTTCTTTTGTTTGCTTGCTAGAAACCCCATCCTTCAAACTAGAGAGAGGAGGAAGAGACACGAGAAGCAGAGGGACAGCCCCATCCTTGCAGGGCAGCTGCCCCAAATACCAGCACATGTCTGAACGCAGAGGAAGCCGGTGTTAATGTGGCTTTTGGAGAAGACTTCAGGGAGGAACTGGGCATGCAGAAACTGCTGTAACTAACAGAAATGCTTATGGTAAGCAGGACCTGAAGAATCATGAGTCCTTCCCTTCTTCAGTCAACAAATTTCAGGTATTTGGATCATCATCTTGATTAGTCTTTCATGATGAAACTAAGCACCATTCCAAGTCTTTTCTTCATAACAAAGAAATCTGCTTTTTTATTGGACAACTAAATTCTGAATGAATAAATTGCAGGAACTGCGGCACAAAGGAAAAACAACTGTAGGCCTTATTTTTTTTCCCTGGTTAATAGGAAGAGATTACCACCATTTACAGAAAAAAAACATCCAAATCAGTTCAGAAGGAGGCAATTTCAATCCAGTGAAGTAGATTTTTTAAATTTGAATGAAGGTTCGGAGAGACCTACACTACAGCAATCTAACAAACACGTACTTTATGAGCACAATATATTCAGCGCTGGTATTAGAATAATGAATAAAACATTCTTAAAAGGCAAAAGCTTTGTGAAAAACATTTCAGTGTGTGCAGCTCTCGGGTAACAGCGGAGGTGAATGACGTCGCTATATTTGTCTATTCCAATCTTAAGCAATGGAAACAAATAGCTATTTAAAAGAAATTTGAGGAAAAATGTCAAATTTACCCACACATGACTTGAATTCCATGAATGAGCCTGTCTCTTACAGCATGCACCAAGCGATAAGGCTTACATAAATGCCCTACATCATCCAAGTAGTCACTTTCTGATCTTCAAAATCCAACAGAATTATTTATAGCTTTTTATGAAATATTCATGGAAAAGTGTCCATTGCCTGAAATTTCTGCTAAAGAGTAATTTAACTTGGTTTTTTGCATTTCTTACTATCATAATAATTTAGGTCAGGCAAGAGCCAACAATATCATCTGTCTAAAACAACTATGGTGAGTAATATAAAGTCTTTAGATTTGTAGTAGGTATTTTGTAAAAAGCACAATATACAATGGGCCCAGTCCAAGCCAACGAAAGTCAATAGTAGCATTTCCATTTATTTTAGCCTGGATGAAGCCTTACAAACTACTTTTTTAATTTCAACAGCCAGCTCAGTAATTCGCCCCATATCCAATGCCACTGTTACATGACATCATATTGTGCAGCAGCAAGTATGTATTTTCTGGGGCCAGAAATAAACCAAATAAATCCTGCCATATCCCCCTCCCAGTGCCTACAGCATACAGTGAAATTCCCATCTGCTTTAAAACTCCTAGAATAATGAATACAAAAGCACAGGAGCAACACAACTGGTGCTATTGGGCTGAATGCAGTGAATGCTGTAACTGAAAATATGTGGTGTAATCTCAAGTGTTGTTGAACATGGGCCAAATTATGTAATCATTATTCCAATGTATCTTACACTAACTTCAATCAAATTTCCTGGCTAAATAAAAATTCCTTTTTTCCCCATCTTTAATATTGTATAGTTTTTTTCTGAATAATATCTTTAATAATCTTTAAGTCCATATAATAATCTTTAAGTCCATATAATAAATATACAAAAGTCCCTAAAGCAACAGATGTGAGGGAACAGAAAAGTCCAATACAATAAATGCATATACATGTGTATATCTATTCATATATGTTAGGTGAATATACATATATATATATATATGTATGTATTTATGTCAAGAATTTTCTCCAGAAGGTTTTTCAACTGCCATTTTCACTTAAAGTAGCTGTGATTTTATGACCACCAGATGTCATAAAAACATTTCCATTCCCGCTAGCAAGCAGGAGCTGCTTCCACCCCCTTTCTTCATGCAAGCTCTGCTTTGCAACTGTTTTCTTTCTGGACAAGGAAAACTCTGGAGTTAATTGAATGTCATTCAGTCTGGTGAGGTGTCTGGTAAAGAAACAAGTAAATGGAAATGTCTTAAAACATCTGAAGCTTTCCACAGTCCAGCTGTCCCCACAAAACCCTGCCTTGACACAACTGAGCTGAGGGTGACAGTAGAAGCCACAAGTCTGATCCCTCTCTGACACTATTTTGCACAGCGGAGCTCAGTGCCTGTTTTTCTCCCATTGACCTCCCCAGTTCACGACTGCCCTTGAGATAAGGCCATCTGTCGCCAAAAACACATTGGGAAGCTCCACTCGCCACCCCGGACACCTCCTCTTTGTCCTCCTGCCGGTCACGCTCAGCTTGAAGGATGGTTCTTCATCTGACACAGCCAAGCTTGGTCCTGAGCATCTCCACCCTCTTCCCACCATTCTTACCAGCTAATGATTATTGTTTTGACAGAAGCCCTCTGTCTGACGTGTCTCAACATGGATAATAGAAAAAAGCCTCCTAGCTAATTCACGCTCCTGCCCTCCTTGGGATGTATTTGCAAAGCTGTGGAAGAGGAGGAGTAGAGTGTCCCTATTTATGTATTTCAGTTTACATAGGTCATAATATTGTAAAAGGGATCAGTATTCTTATCTCAAAAAAGCTTTTAAGCAACAATTACTATTAAAACCTACAAGTAAGAATCTTAAAATGTTTTGCACATGATAGTTATGTACATAGTGTATCTAATTAGACAGACACATACAAAAAATATAAATATTACATACTAACTATTTAGACAGCCATACAGAGAAGTACCTTTTAAGAAGAGTGCTGACTAACAATCTAAAGTCCCAAACTTTTCAAGCTATTTAAAATGCACCTCTGAATATTACCATACTAATTAATTTTCAAAAATTACCACTGCACTTAAAAGCACCGTGATTTCAAGACACATATCTCAGGTTCCTGCTGTCTCTTTGCTCATGTCGACTTTATCTTTTTGCATATTTTATGTGTATTTATAATTAAAAAGCAGCATTTGCTGCACAGTAAGTCCTAAAAGGTTTTGCATATCATATACTACATGGATGTAATGGATAAAGAATAGGATATATTTACTTCACCTTGTGAAAGCCATTTGCACATTACGAAATGGGAATCAGAACAACAGACCCTCATGTCAAGTAGTGGAACAAGAAGAATCAAAAATTACCTATTTTTTTCATCGGGTTGTCATTACCATTTTAAATAATACATCTCCAAAAAATAATTCTTGCGGATAATTGAAAGGAAGAAATGTACTCAGGAAGCAGGTGCCTTTCCCATTGCTACCAAATAATTTAGGATGGCACATAATATTTTGACAGTGCATATATTTGAAAGAGAGAGTGTGTGTGTGTGTCTGTCAGGCAGAAATTTTCCTCCAAGACAAAGACTCCATGAAATGTACAATATGTAATGACATCAAAGGCTCCAAACCCTGAGGAGGTCGAGCTGAGACCAAAAATGTGGCACTAAGAATCATATATAAAAGATCATCTTCGTTATTTAACAAAATGGGGAAAATTAGGTGTAATTTCCAATTCTGACTTCTCAGCTTCAACGAAACAAACTCAATGGAAATATTTGGGAGCTGAAATTGTTTTATTAATAAGACATTGGGACGTTGCTTTTGATTTAGATTGCCAGAAGTCATGGGCTCCACACATTCTGAATAAGACAGTCTGTAAAAAAATCCTCATCACGTTTTCACACTGTTCTGCACCAAAGCCAGGTATGAACTCAGATATCAAGTGCAAAACAAGGTCAACTGTAGGCAGGTAATATTTTTGCAAAGATGAGTCAAAAGTTAATAAGAAAACTTCAGATCAGCTTGGGCTTACCAGGTGCAGACATTTATTGTGGATATATTTACTAGCTTCAGATTACACTACTAACATAAATGGCATTGAGATTAAAGTCCCAGGCCGCACGTTTTGGTTTTCATGGTGCTGCAGGCAGTTAAATGTTGTACAAACACACACACACACGCGCGCAGAGCTCACATTTGTTCTAACCTCGGCAGGAAACTTTCTTCATATACTGTTCCCTCCTACACGCAGAATAAATCTTCACTAACATTAATATTCAGGTAAAGTTAATTACATTTGCCCTGTTGACTGCTTGAGTAAAACAAATGTTTTGCTTTCCGATTTTGGAGAGAAAGATCGTGGCTCAGACCAGCCCCAACCCTCTTCGCTTCACCCGGTCCCCGAAACCCAATTGTCACCTCCCATCTTACCCTGTCGCGATTAAAATCAGACTGTGCACTCTGCAGGCTGGGGAACTTGTCCTTCTCCCTCAAGGAGCTGCTTAAGAAAACACGTCCCAATATGACCTGTAATAATTTCCTCGATGCTGGTGATAAATATTGTAACATTGCTGGAGAACATGTTCCCCTGAGGAGAGAAAGGGCACGGGGAAGAGGAGGGTTTCTGTACGGGCTCAGCCAGAGCTGCCCGTTCTCTCTGTCCTCCAGGAAAACCTGGCTGCAGACTTAAATAGATAAAAACTAAAATTGCGACCTCAATATTCTTCTGTTTCTTTTCTTTCTTTCCTTCTGCCTCTTTCCAACCCTTTCATCATCATATCGAAACCCTGAAACTCAACTCTCCAACCACATATGAATGTAAATTCACATTCTTTTGAATTTTTATACCAATTTTTGATATTATGATTTGATGCACGACATCTATAGCTCCACCACATCACCTAATCTGTTTCTATATCATTAAAAGCACAAATCAAAAGTGTGATCTGATCGGTTATAAAAGGACAGATCAAAACTAAAATGCGATGTTTCTCTACTTGTCAGAAAAGAAAGGAAAGAAAACAGCTCAGTTTTGACAAAACCTGCTACAAAAGTTCGCAATTACACACTAGAAGAAACTGCACTGTAACATAAATGAATATGTTAAAACTCCTTATATATATGAAATGCTTAAAGTTTCTGCCTGTTCTTCATTTATCATTTTTTGTATGAGAATTGATTGCCTCTACATTATACAACTCCATCTGTTCAAACAAAAAAGTTACCATTAAATAAAAAAATGGCATTCAGAAAGTCAAAGATAATGTTAATAGCAATATTATGAATGCAAGAAAACTATGCACGCGTTTTAAAGTTACCCATTTTACTCTCAGAGGACTGTTACATTTACTATGCATCCTCATTTTGATGTAAAAAAAACCTCAAAATGGTATTTACCTATTTGACAAACCGAAGTGAAGGAATCATATCTTCCACTAGCTTGAATGATAAACATGAAGTCAAAGAATTACAATCTCAAGAGACGCAGTTAAAAGAAACAAGAAAATTCTTTTGCATAACACAACAGCTTTTCCTTTTCCTTTCACAGTTCCCCTCCACACAGGGACTATATTTTGCTGGATTCTTTGCAGCGGTTGGGAAGAATAATTTTTTAAATTTTCTTGCAATAGCATAGATTGCAGCACTAAAACATTGACCCGGTAAACCAAACCAAACAAAAGAAAAATATTTGGATTTGGGCGAGTTTGCTCAAAACAAAATCTGAAAAAAATCTGAAGTCAAGGTTGCTGCATAGCAACAGGGGTGCATAGATCAGCACTGCCAGAACAAACACTGTTTTCCAAAAAAAAAAAAAACCCAACTCGAAAAACCACACACTTACCTGCCCTGAGCATTAATTAAAACATAAGAGAGTGAATCTCCACAGAAAAATATCATCATGCTCACAAACTCTTCCAGCCCACCTTGCCAAAGTGCAGCACTGGGTATAAAAACTATCATTTCAGTATTTTATAAAAACTGAAGAGTGGAGACAAGGCTTAAGGGGATATAGGGAAAAGATATAAACCAAGTGTCATGGCAGTATAGGCACAATAACTATTGTGAGAAGCAGTAAACTAAACTTTACACAGGATAAAAAAAAAACTAAAACCAAATTACAGACCACCTACTAAAGGTGGATATCTAGTTATTTGGATTTAAACATACCAGTTAGGCTGGGAAGATCAGAATCCAAACAAGTTTAAAAATTGCTGGTGCTTTCTGGCACAAGAAAGGACAAAAATTAAAATTCAGGCCCCAGTTCTGAATTCAGAATAGGTCTGTAAAAGACTTTCCCATAATTCTGCACAACTGCAACATATACAGGTAGGTCAGGTCATGACAGTCTCACGGATTGTTCTCATCTTTTCTGCCACTCAACCACACTTTGCCATCCCCAGAACAAGCAGTTAAGAAAATCCACACGCAAAACCCACCTACTTTAATGCATTTTGCTTGGAGACGCACCAGCTGCGTCTGCCTGCATCGCTGCGGTTCGGCGCGTGAAACAAGCAAGGTGTCATAGAATCACAGAATGGTTTGGGTTGGAAGGGACCTTAAAGATCATCTGGTTCCAACCCCCTGCCCTGGGCAGGGACACCTCCCACCAGCCCAGGTTGCTCCAAGCCCCGTCCAACCTGGCCTTGAACACCTCCAGGGATGGGGCAGCCACAGCTTCTCGGGGCAACTTGGGCCAGGGGCTCACCACCCTTACAGTGAAAAATTTCTTCCTAATAGCTAATCCAAATCTCCCCTCTTCCAGTGTAAAACCATAACTCCTCCTCCTATGGCTCTACTCCCTGACCAAGAGTGTTGGTCCCTCCTGCCCGTCCCTCCCGGGCAGCCCCTGCAGCAGCAGGCGGCTCACCTCGCTCAGGGCTAGGGCAGGCGAGAAACTGGTGAAGGCAGACGGATGGCTAACACGTGGCTGGAAAATACTGCAAAAGGCGATGAAAAGTCGGCTCATTTGCAGTACAAGGAGGTATGTCTGAAGGCGCCCCAGCGCAAACACGCCTCTTCTCCACAGTAAACTCTCATTGCATGTCCCAGATAAGATTCCGTTTCCCTTATTCAGCAGAGGCGCTGGACCAATGCAACACACAAAATATACTGTGCTCCTTCGTAGAACACTCTTCCCTTCCCAAACCTCTGTAATGACCACAAGGAAAAGGGCCAATGAGACCCCAAGGAAATAACAGCCAGTAAGCTATTACTGAAAATAAGATCTATAACGTGTTTTTATAACCATATAAAAAGGAACCTATTTGATAAGGCTTGTTGCAAAAACAATCGCAGCAGAAATTCAACTTTCAATTCCCTTGCAATCCACGCTGACATTTGCCACCACGTCTTGCATACAGCTATGGCATTTGGATTAAATGCGTTGCCCTGCTTGTTAAAGTAGCACTTCCTACAGGTTAACATCTCAATTTAAACTCCACTTCATAGTGCCCGAGTGTGACAGAATGGCCTTTAGACATTTATCATTGATCTCAATTGAATTACGAGGCAAATTATTAAGCCCGAGTTATGAGACCTATTATTATGCCAGAACGAAAGTGGTACATATAGCAACTCGTGTAAAGGGTCCAGCATTATACACGGGACAGAAAATTAAACACAGGTCCCAAGCCAATTCCCTTGGGAGCGCAATACCAGTATATTATGCGTGGTACGTGCTGGGGGAAGCATTACTCTTGACAACATTCTCCTTCTCAAGTACTCTTTCTAAAATTTCCCAGAGTCATCAGCTTAGCTTTTTGCCTCCTTCTCCATTTGCAGAAGATAAAATCAACAGAATCGGGATCCAAAAGAGCCTCAGCAGAGTGTGGGTGAAAACAACAATAAACCCCCTTGTTCTCTGTCAGCAGTCCACCCAGACACCGCCCAGTGCCGATCCCGTCTCCTCCAGGACACGCGTGCCAGTACAGTTCCTAAAGATTCAAGAAAAGGTGATGAGTCAGTTCCTCTATCTTGATCAAATTCGCCTGGAACTGCAACAGCAGCAAAACGCAGTTTTATCTCCAAGAGGGGGAGAGAAATAGAGGGCACAGATTAGACACAAAGGACAGAAACAGCACATTCCAAAACCTGAGATTCTCATTAAGCCAGAAGGGAAGAAAACCGGTGACAAATGTGCTACGCTGCAGAGTAGATAATGGAAAAGGCAAAGAAAATGTACATTATGCACAGGACATTATAATTCTTTACAGCACAAAGTTTGCACTGCTTCAGTAAAAATAAAAAAATAAACCCCCTAATGAATGCCTGAACGCTGCTTTCCTCCCAAGGCGCCGGGAGAAGGCCGCCTCGTGAGTGCATGTCCCAGACGCTGAGACTTCAAACTATATAAAATACAATGGGAATGGAACAGAAAAGTGGATTAGACCGTGAAATATAAGTATGACACTATTAAACAATATTATGATACTTCACAGTGTAAAAAGAATAAAAAGTGGAATCACTGGCTTGTGAAAGTTCTTCTTTCCTCAGATAAATACGGAGTACAGCATTACCTGATCGAGGGGAGAGGAAAGCTCTTGCTTCAGTAGTTTTTCTAATTTACTCAATTCCTTAGACTACAGTGGGAAGCTGAAAACTTCTAACCGAAATTTATAGAGGCAGAGGAGACTCTCAGTGAGATAAAAATAGGCTGTGTGTGGTCCCCCGGCCAGTATCACCCCCCAGGGCACCCCCCTGCCTGCACCCACCGCGAGCATGGGGTCTGGGGAACGGTTGGTTTTATTAGACCCTGGGGTTAAGAGAGAGGTGGGAGACACTATGGCATCCAGTGCTGGAAGTCAACAACACCACTGAGCAAGAATCTGATCTCTTCTCACAAAATGGGAAAAAGATGCACTGGGCTGGACAAAAAGGGGATGAATTGCAATATACCACCTAAGACGTAAATTGGCCATGTGAACCCCACAAAACGCTCGCAAAATGTCCTTGGCCAAAAGAAATCATCATCACAGCAATGTTTTAAGATGTTCAAGGCCCCAGGAGTCACCTTGAATTAGTCAGTCAGAAAACAAAAGCCTTGTTTTGGCCTGAAGCATTTTAAAATTACTTGATTTTATCTTTCCTCCCTGTCTCCCCCCTCAGGGTTGACCCCTCCTTTTTTTAAAGGCACCTCAAAAAATGGTTGCCAAGACGTTATAAATACTTTTCATATCCGCATGAATGTTTTACTGGGGTGAAAGGAAACTAGAGCTGCCATCCACGGCAGAGATGCCTTCACCCGCTGGTGCGCTGCCGTGCAGAGCTTCAGGGATGCCACGGGACTCCTCACCCCTGGTCCCCGCTGCCGAGCAGGGCATAAAGAGCAGCTGCTGCTACGCACAAATCACTTCTGCAGTCAGCAAGACAAGTTCTGGAGAGCCTGAGCTACAATTGAAAATTATCCTGATATACCTGAAAATTGTCCTGATACACCTACATGAAACTACACAAACAAACAAACAAACAATGCATTTATACTACAGACAGCTATTGATGCACTGCAGTTCCTCCGATGGCAATGCGAAAGCGATTCCATTTCCTGAGTGGCAACAGGTATCCAGAAAGGCACATGAATGCCAACGTGTTGCATACAGAGTATGGAGGTTATAGTGCTTTAGATATGTCAGTATCATCAAAGAAACAAGTTTTTAACATAAGCAGGACTTTATTTTTACTGTTGCCAAGTTTAAAATGGAAATAAAAATTTATATATCATCGATATAATGAAAATGCTTAGGAAAATTATTATTTTACGTCATTGCTAATGAAAATCATTAGGAAAATTATTATTTTCGGTCATTGCTACGCTGGCAAAGGCCCTAGTGAACTGTATACTCAAAACCAAGGGGATTCTCTGATGAAGCAGGTTATTTTGCCAGGGGAGAATCCTGCTCTGCAGATTTAAACCTTGGGAGTTCTGTCTCACAGCCATATCCACCAGTCATCCTGGAGCCTCTGAGACCCCTACGGACTTCAAGTATGTTCTCAGGGGCAAGAAAGAAAAGGCTTTGGGGAACCAAAAAAAGACATTTATTGAAAATCAAATTTGGATTATAGACCTTGCAGAAATAGACAAGAGAAGTTAAAATAATTTGTGGATCCACTCACCTGAATAAAAGCCAAATTAAATAAATAAATAGAATGTTTACTTTCTAATGGCTTTTAAAACTTCTTTGAAGCTCCCAGTTAAAATAAGACAAAGTCTTAACAGGCAGTAAAAGACTGGAATACTTAAAACTGTAGCGATCTAAACAAGACAAATAGAAAGCATAAGGGAATGACACAGCAGCTCATTAGGAACGGTTCACAGAACAATCTTATCAGTGAAAAAATTTCCCCCCTGCATTTTAAGAAAGCATCCAGTTAATAGGAAAATTAATTCAGGATGTTGGCTAAATTAAGCCTGGAGACTTTCAGCAGGCATACAACAAGATTGTTGGGTGTGTGATTTCCAATTTATGCCCCAGACAAGCCTGAAAAGAAGGCAACTTCCATTCCCATTACTCCTATACTCTTTCAATTATTTTCCCGGTGTGATGAGCGGGTACCTGGGTTGACTCCCCCGCCACATGCTGGTACCTCCCACGGATGCCACAGCGGCGCTGCATCCCGATTTGCACGGCAGCGGGTATGTTCCCTGCAAATTGTCCGGCCAGTGGCCATTTGTGTGGCTGCAGGATGTGCTGACAGCTGGCAGCGCACACCTCGGCCCCCCTGGGCATCACCTCAAGGGTCACACATCGCTAAATCGAGTGGCGTCGGGCATAATAGCAGAGTTTGGTCATCCCCCAAAACGGCCTTAACCCCACCATTCAGCACTCCCCCTTGCTGCTGCGAAAGTTCTGCCAGGAGAAAGGAAAATGGTGAGCATAGAATCATCATAGAATCATAGAATGGTTTAGGTTGGAAAGGACCTTGAAGATCATCAAATTCCAACCCCCCTGCCATAGGCAGGGACACCTCCCACTAGACCAGGTTGCCCAAGGCCACGTCCAGCCTGGCCTTGAACACCTCCAGGGATGGGGCCTCAACAACCTCTCTGGGCAACTTGTTCCATCCCCCGAGAACATCCCCCCCGAGCATCCCCTGAGAAAATGGGAATCTGGTAATGAGCACTGATATTTCCACTGTTTCCTACCAGAAAAGGGTTGATATTTACTTTGAATAAAATGTGGAACTTTGCAGTAAGTCATTTTTGGGCCCTGAGGCATTTTTTAACTTACCGTTTAATTTTTTAAAACTGAAATACCTGCACCCGCTTTAAATTGAAAACGGAAACATTTCATTTTCTTTTTTAAATGTGGGCTTTTGCAGTCGTGATGGGAAGGACTCCAAAGGGTTTGCGACTTGGGTTTTCATTTAGATAAGCTGGCCATAGCCAGAGAGGTTATTTAAGCTTATCCCCCCCATCACATCTCGGCTCTGCGGGCTGGGGCTCCTCATAAGCAGAGCTTTCCTGGCGGAGTGTCAGCAAGTCTAAATCTTGTGTCTGCTGGGCCATGGGAAATAGGGGGAAATTATCTGCCATGTCAGAACCTTCAAACATGCAGGAATTCCATAGCCATTAGCAGGTTCCTCCAGAGCATTAATCACAACTGGTATCAAGGCATTTTGGGTATCACTATCCCACAAAACACGTGGGGAAGCCAAAGAGGGCTTCACAGTCCTAAGGGCTAACAAATTAAAAAATAAACATACCAACTAACAAACCTAAACTAAACAAAGCCTATAAATATTAGTTACATATATTTGAACCTGCAACTAAAAAATCCTTTTCTTAAAAGTATAACAAGATTTTGCTTTGGTTTTATTTGCAGGGAAAGGGAACAACCACAGGGCAATTGGGTTAATCCACTTGTTTTACACGAGAGCTATGCAAACCAGAACAGAGTCCATAAAAGTGGCTTTGCATCACTTACTCGTTCTCTGTCGGGTGTAACGTTGCTCCACATGGTGTCTGATCTTGCATGCCAAACGCACCCAGGAAGGGCTGAGAACACTGGAAGTCCATTAACTCCACAGGAGACCGACATCGCTCAACAGCCCGGGGGAGGTGGCCATGAAAACACTTTTTTCAGTTGGGAGTTTGTCTTAGCGAAACCCGGTGCCTCCTCCTGCGTCCCTGCAGGGCAGCTCTCCCCAGACAAGGAGCATCTCCGTCTCCCGCGCACTCTATGTCAGGAGCTGCCCACCACAGTGGCCCCATCATTTCAGGAGAGGCAAGCATGGACATTGCTTCTCTTCAAAGCATGTTGAGAGCTCATCATTGAAACGCTGTTTTCCATTTATAAATTTGCTGGTAACTGCTGGTTTCAGAACTGCACAAGGCTGTCAAAAGTAACCTGAAGCTTTCAGTTAAGCTCTGTGGGACAGGCGTACCTGCCTTGGGCCCAAGTCCTCTTGTCCTCTCTGGCAGCGTGGTGGAGGTGGCAGTGGAGGGACCTGTTTGACACTACCCTGTGACTGCTGTGCAATGGTAACGGTACAAACGGGTAAGAGGTAAAGTCTACAGTTTTACTGTAAGACTGTATAGTTGCCTGTAAGACTGTTACAAGTGTCAACCCCATAATGCTTAAAATTGGAAAGTTTTCTGCTCCTAGCTGCTGAGGAAGATGTTGGTAAGAAACTGCTTTGCCTTTGACGTGATCAGTGTTGATGGTATGAGTCCACAGTGGAGTCCAACAGACTATTTCATGAAATCCAGCGGGAATGGATGACTGAATCTAAACCCTGCTGTAAATTAGGGATACATCCCTGTAAGGGGCCCCGTTGCACCTGGTGGTGCAGCATTGGTGTGCTGGATCTGAAGATGGACCAAAGGACTGAATTACTCAGGATTAGCTCCGAGTTAAGTGATCTGAGCTGAATCTCTAGTGGTAACCTTGACTCTCATCGAGGGGCCTTCAAAGCGTACATTAGCCCTGCCCATGATGAACTGGAAGGGAACTTCACTGCCCGAGCAGACAACTGCAGCAGCCTGGCTTTACAGGTCCCCAAAATGACTGTGCGCTGTTTTTAGATGCTCTGATACATTTTAAAAATCCCTTTCTGTTCTTTGGCGTGCTTTAGCATGGCAGAGGATGTAGCAGAGTTACGAGCTGTGATTCAGAATCATTAAAAGGTCATTCAAAAAGGAGAATCAACTTATTTAAAGGTTTCAATCTGTCTTTATTTAGATATGGTCAATAAATAAACACTGCCCCAAGAAATATGGCACAATGAGATTGGCATTTTGATGCTGAGATGCATAGAGGCACATCATATTCTTCTCGCAATATTTATCAATCCCATTTTAATCTGAAATTGCTTTGACAATATTTCACCAACCTCTTTCTTTAAGTGAAAGCTGCTACAATTGACAAACATACCAGAATTTGATCCAGAATTAATTAAAGAAAAAGTGATAGGAAACAGTATAATTCAATCACTGCACTTTATGACAACCTATTAAAGGAGCCAAAATCTGTAGCCGTATCTGCATTAGCATTAAAAAGAAGAGTGATACACTTATTACACTGATTTTCTGTATAACACTTACTTCAGGAACCTACCCAGCTCTTAAATGCATGCCATATGTCTGCCTTCACAGTAACTTATGCAAGGGAAATGCTTCATTTGATTCTCCAATATAAATGATTATACTAGTAAATTTTGTTACAGGCCAGTATTCAACCCTGGTTTGCAAGGACAGAGCAAGTTATAACAAAGGGATAAAAGTCAAGAAGAAGAATAAAAAACCGTGGAGATGTCCAGTTTCTTTCTCTATATAGGTGGTTAACGGATGTGCTGTTGTTGACAACCTATGTCACGCCTCCCTTTTCCCAGGGTATGAAACATGGTACAGCTTCTCCTCAGGAATGCTTGGAGGACAACGGGCTCAAATTATAGAGAAGAAAGGTGTGACAACTTTCTGTGCAGGACTTTCATTAGGAGGTTATAAAACTCTTTAAAGAAATAACATCATTACTCATTGCTCTCCTCCCACCCCCAGTCATGCTCAGTAGTGGATACAATTTCAAGACTTTTTTTTTTCCATTGCCAGAGGAATTTGTTGTTGCTGCATGTGTTGTTAACTGAGAAATTAAAATGGTATCTAACCTTGCCAGAACTAAATAATTTTGACAGCAATTATATCTGCTTCTTAATTGATAGTCTTGAAGTATGTCCTACTACTTTCTGGGTCTGTGTGGCCTGACACCCAAATTTTCCAGAAGAAACATGTTTGGGTGACACTGCAGATAAGTGGTACGGGAGCAGGGCATGGCATCCAGCAGGATCCCCCCGACACCTATTTGCAAATAGAACAGCTCAAATCTGTTAACAGTGCTCAAGGTAAGACAAGCACACAAGCAGGGTTTGGCCAGCTGAGGAGGACCACCTGCCTAATGAAAAGAGATTTAGCAATATTCATTCCCTATGGCGGGCATACCATAGGCCTAAACAGTCCCATCCCTGTTCCAGGCATCCCCATATTTCCAATTCCTTTGGAAATAACTAGCTCAAAAAATACTTAAACAGACATGGCAAAACTTTGTTCCAATGACAAAAGCAGCCACAAAAAATAGGAATTTGTTTGACTGGATATTCCAGTGGATGCTCCCAATTAAACTGTAATGAATCACTAAAAGCATAAACGCTTTTTCAGTTTATTTTCGCCCGACCCATCCTGACACTTATCAAAACACAACTCTGAATGACAAGGAGAATGCACGTCATTAGTTCACGGTATGACCTTTGGGGCGGTCACGACTTCTCTACATATAGTTTCATCCATCAAAAAATGCATAGAATAATTCTTAGCCACAACTCACTGTGGAGTTTGCACTTGCAAAGCACATCAGGTACATGTTTACACAGTACATCTCTAATCACAGGATTAACAGTGGGCACCTAATCAACTGCAGAAGAGGAGTATCAATGCAGTGAGGAAGAACCCAGCTGTGTCCATTCAGGATTCATTTTAAATAAAAATGGTACAGATTTTACTTAGAGAGCCATTAACAGCACTACAGAGCTGAGATGGAAACTGGCTCTGTTTCATTTCCAGGCATAGCACGTTCAATGAACAGCATTAACTGGGAAAATTGCAAGCGTTGAGGAACAATCCAAGCACCTGGTACATGAACAGTTCATCAAAAATCAATTATTCTATAACCACTGATTAATATAATCTAGTCTAACTTTTGTGATACTTTTGGCCACTCTAATATCTCAGTAAACTATTGAGAAGAAAGATGAGAAAATAGTTACCTATAAGAATATCGCCAAAATTTTTCTGAAGATTTGAAATTGAGAACTCGGGTAAATCAGCAGCCTTCCGGACACCTGGAATTTCAATTTTACAGCCCTGACACATAGTATGCTGTGAAAATGTGTTAATCCTTGCTAGAGTGGAAAACTTACTATTTCTCTGAGCGGCAGTTTTTCGTTACCTTGTATTTCCACCCCTGGCTCCCCCATGTCCCTTCGTTCCAAATAATGCATGAAATTTGCTGTTTTGTCATGCTAAAGTCCATTACCAAATGTGCTTCACTAAGCCAAATTCAATGCTCAAAGGTGGAAGGTAAAAATAAATATGCAGTCCCTTAGTTGGAAAGAAACTGGTGAGGCATACAATAAACAGATAATAAATCCCAAAGCTGTTTGACAAGCTGGGAGAAAGTAAGTTAATGTTGTGTAAAAGGTACACATTTATTCCTGGATTATCATCGGTCTTCTGGATCATGGCGCAAAGATTATGGAGAATAAATAGATGTAATTTGGGTAGGCATTTTGTATTTCATCGCCTTTCTCATCCCATGGTTTATCCTGCTCCTTGCTGTTTGGCAAGTGGGCAGCTGGTGCACCTAGATGCGGTGTGCAACTGATGTACGTAAAGCAACGTGATTCATGATTGACTATAGAGTATTACTATTTCCTTTAAAAAACAGGGACATTCTGAGGAATTGGAGGAAATTAAGTTTCTTAAATGGCATTTGATCTTTCTATTTGCATGTAAAAATACCTACTGGTAAGGCCCTTCTTAAAAAAAAAAAAATTAGAAATGTTTGATGCAGATCATGCTCATTTCTGTGGCCATTTTGTTAGAAATCCTTTATTATTATTATTCTAATATGAATGAAAGACGTTTTTATTTATGGGGGTTTATTGCTAATGTCTCACTTTAGGAAATCA
>VUYV01000354.1:78805-104763 GCA_008711295.1 Anarhynchus alexandrinus | reverse complement strand
TGTACGTAAAGCAACGTGATTCATGATTGACTATAGAGTATTACTATTTCCTTTAAAAAACAGGGACATTCTGAGGAATTGGAGGAAATTAAGTTTCTTAAATGGCATTTGATCTTTCTATTTGCATGTAAAAATACCTACTGGTAAGGCCCTTCTTAAAAAAAAAAAAATTAGAAATGTTTGATGCAGATCATGCTCATTTCTGTGGCCATTTTGTTAGAAATCCTTTATTATTATTATTCTAATATGAATGAAAGACGTTTTTATTTATGGGGGTTTATTGCTAATGTCTCACTTTAGGAAATCATAGGTTTTCTGAAAGTTAAATTTGCAGTAGCTACAGCTGAGGGCTTGCTCTGTTTTGCAAAGTATTTTGGAGAGATATTTGGCTTCAAACCAAACTACACATATCAACGTTTACAGAAATGTTATGTATTACCCACTAAATCAATGAAAATCCTTCTTCGATAGATTAGTGATAAGCAATTTTGACCAAAAAAACCTTCAAAATACTGCACATTTATATTTTATCCAGTGCATTTACAACAGCGTCTTCTATTAGTCATACAACACCCATTATCAAGGAGGTCCCAGCCACGACCAGGTCTCCACACAGTAGTTGTCAGAGAAATACAAACAAAAATACAGAGTTGTAGCCCCCAAAAGTCTATGCTCTGTGAAGTGACAAAGCCACCAAGGGAAGCAAAGCCAACATGGGTGCAAAGGCTCTAGAGGAGACCTGTCCCTGCTCCTGCACTTGGTCATTCCCTGGAAGACAGCTACGTTTCTCAGTAGACATTTCAATTCATAAAGTTGGAAGAGGAGATGGGGGCACAGTGAAAAAGTACTCACTGCTGCTTTCGTCGTGCGTCTGGTTGCATTCTCCAAACAGGCTGTGGATGAGACTTCTGTGCTTCCAGTTACACCATAGAAATTTCCTTCATTTTGCTGAGTTGGCTTCGTTCTGCGGACAGAGCTGGCAGAGGAGACAGGAAGATTTCTGAGAAAACAGAGTGGTCGTCAAAAGTGATAATTAAAAGAAATCTACCCTAAAATCTTCTTGCATAACAATGGGTTCTAGTGGATCAGTTGCGAATACATTATCTGAATTCATTATTTCTGACCTTTCTGTAAGTCTCTAGCGGTGCCAGTTTACTCTGATATTTTTTGAGTTGTATAAAGTCAGCAGTAGTTTATGGAAAAAGCTCCTGTAGTCACATTGAATAAATACTTAGAATTCCTGCTAAGGAAATGGCCTTCACATGAGAGCAAGTTTACAAGAAGAGACTATTTTTCCCAAAAAGATACAAGGGAAATCCACCTCCCTTCATATCCAGTGGGGCTGAATTCTTACTATTCAGCTCTGCTACAGCTGCCCTTATGGACTAGAAACTCATCATGCGGCCTTTTATCTGGGGACTAAACCCTCGTCAACAAGCTCTTTAGCCTAAAGAGTATGTCCCTAGCTGGAAAGCCTGGCAGGATAAGAACTAGGAGGTGACACTGACAGTGAACATGGAAAAATGGAATAAAACACGGAGAATAGAACAGGTAAAGTATCTTCAAGGTATTTACAGCCTACAAAGATTTTTGCAGGGCTCCAGTACTGCAGTACCATCTCCAACATCACTACTAGAGTCAAAGCCAGTAAGAGATTTCCATTTCTAAAGACTAAAATAAGGCTTAAAATACAGGAAGAGCTTTATTTTGATTCACACCTATTTTACTACAGACGTAACTGCAAAAAACTTGAGATAACTAAAAATAGTCATTAATTAACATGAGGACAATGGTGAATTTACAGCATGATGAATGATGACGTGAACACAGTTCCATGCTCAAGTGCAGAGGTGACAATATAACCACAGTTATGAGAGCACTCCCAATGTAACTGTACCCTGAAAGGATTTTTAGGTTTGGACATTTTCCAAAGTTACCTGCCGTCATTCTGAGGCTCATAAAATTGAATTTGTTTCCAAGAATTAATGTAGAGGCAAATTTTCAATAGTACAGACAACATTTATTTCTCTCTTCTCCTCCCAACTTACCCATGTTTTTTCACTTTAGCACTGTTATTGTTGCATATTAAAATTGGAAAACTTTTCAGGCCAGACTTCCATTTTAATTAAAATGTGGCAGCAACAGCTGTTTGTCATTGAGCTGGAGTTCATTTGGTGAAAGAGAATCAGTGTGTTCTACATAGCAAGAACAAACTACATTTAAATATGACTCATCCCTAGTATATTGACTTTGTCTGCAGCACCGTAAATACCCGGGCACTCAGGTTATGACTGACAACATAAAACACCGAGACTATGTGACAACTGAGTACGGAAGGCATGACTCATGTCTTTGAGCATCTGTCTTGGACAAGGGATGCAGCGCCAAGGAGCAGTTTATGAAGCCAGGATAGTAATGGGCTATGATGAGATCTTTGCCATTTGGGATGAGGCAGCACTGTGGGTTTTGCAGAGCAAGGTAAGAGCGCATTACACAGGAAGCTTTCACAGCATGCGAGACCTCTTCAGTGCAAGAACTAAATTGCCCTCAATTTGGTCATCCGCTCCCAAATGAACCTCTTTGGTAAAAGCCAAAGACTGCAGCTGGAGGCAGAGTGATCTGCGGCATCTGTGTGGCTCAGAAAGAATGCTACAGCAAACCACTGGCTTCCCACCATAATCCCAACTACATGGAGGAGGCTGAGCCTAAGCCAGAGGATCCTTTTGCAGTAACACGTGCAAGGAACAGAATTAATGAAGCCATATTCAGATAAAACAAGGAAACACACTGTTTGAGGTATTCATGCAGAGGTTTCTCTGAGGGCCTAGAGAACCTCAGGAATTTCACCCATGCCAATGCTCATACTTCAGCACCCTAAAGAAGCAGAGCAGATGTCAGGAGATGAAGATAAGGGTCTGCTCTTCCAGTGATTCAGGATCTGATAGAAGAATTAATTGCTTTGGCAATAGTGTCAAAGTCAGAAGCTGGTTTCCTTCGTGGCATGGAACAGCTCAGTGGCTCACAAGAAATGCTGAAAAAATTATGTTCCCTCTGTAGGCATCCAGACTGAAGATCTTTCCGTCAAGTGTTCCCCGAGAAAGTGTTCACAGCCTGGTTGTTATAGGGAAGGAACATAGAAGGGTGACCTTCCATGTCACTACCAGTGTTTTCTTTATACTGAATATTGCCCTATGGATATGCACTTGGGGGAGAAGTTGCAACTCCAAAACATCACAGGTCAGTCTATACTGTTTTCTTTCTTTTAAAAATATTTAGCACTTCTGAACAACTTTCCACCAGGAAGTTCCACTTTCATCTGAAAGGCAGCCAGCCCTGTTCCCTCCTTCCTTCAGGAAGGATGGACTTAATATGATAGGACAGATGAAGTGACTTACCAAGGGTTGCAGGGCAAGGTCAGCAGTTAAGGTACAAACAGTAAAGGTTCCCCACTAAATGAGCGAACAAATAGTAAGCTAATAGTATGCAGCATTGGATGTGCACTTTTAATCTTCAATTCTGTTTGAAGTAATTACATTCTGACAATACGTGGGTGTATTAACCTAGTTTTTGCAGGAAGCTAGGGAGAAAATACATCCACAAAAGGATTAAAACTTCCCTGAGACAAATTTCTGGGTTTTCCTCCGTGTTCCAAACCATATTTCTCTCTTATAGAAGGTCTCTCTACTCAGCTAAATCACAGCAATTACATTTTACTCTTCAATACATTTTTCTGGTGCAACTCATTACTTTTAACCCACTCATTTAAAAAGTCTCAGGTCTGGTTCACATCATAAGTAGATAATGGAAGGCTACCTTTTAATTCCACGGTTTATCGTTTATTCCTATTGCAATGACATGTCTCCTCCTCAATTTTTTTGCAAGATGGCCAGTCACTGGAAAAAAAAAAAAGCTGCAAATGCAAGACAGACAGACTTAAGAGGGCAAAGAAAATTGTCTTTTAATGCCTTTTAATTAAACATCACACAAATCAGAGGCAGGGCTCTAGCTAATGCACCTCATGGGCCAAGTCAGGGAGTTAAACATTTGCCCGCAATCCCAACGTTCCAAAGAAATATACAAATTGAAATAAAATATGGCAATGTTTCAGCCAACAGGAGTCAGTAGCCTTCACAGGGGGAAACAAATGCTTTTATTTCTACTTCCTTCCCGCCTGGCCTTTGAAGCCAGCATTCCCTCCCGTTACTCCTCTGGAGAATGACTGAACTGTGAAAATAAGGGTTGGTTTTTTTCCCAGCCTCCTCCTGCCCCTCTTTTTGAAAATGGCCTCTCTTAAAACAAAGCCTTTCAGCAAAAACTCAAAGGAAGAAGCAGGGAGGAGGTTGTTTTTAAATCTTTTGTGAAAGACAGAGATTTTGAGGTATCGATTTTTTTTATATATATTTTTGTCCTTCTTCCCTGGTTCTTTGTCACAAACATCAAGCAGAATGGCTGTCCCTTTTGCTCCTGTTAACTGTAGTCTGGCCAAATTTCTGTCATCTTCTAAAAGCTGAAGAGTGAACAGGAAAAATCAAAATAAAAAATTACCTCAGAACCTTGTGTCCTGAATTTGTAAATAATGTTATACATGGCCAAATCTTCCTGAGAGTTGCAAGAGTTAATATAAGAGTACTCATAATATATCACATTACGGAGAATTACTTCAATTTGTTAAATACGTGTTAAATTCATCAGAACAAAAACAAGTCAAGCAATATTTTCTTCCAAGGGGTGTTTCATGAAGGGAAAAATTAATTTTGAAATATTTTCACTGAACGGGCGTGCAATCCTTTGGGGTTTTTTTTCCCCCTCCAGCTTTCCTTTCTATTTGTTTCTTGTTTTGCATGAATATAGAACTTCTCAGGTGGACACAAGAGCCATGCCAAGCACTAGAGGGACGATACAAGCCAGCTGGACACATGCTGGACCTCCCGTAGCCCTGCCGCTGCTCTGCCTGCAGGAGGGAAGGGTCAGGGGCGCCGTTAGAAAGAACCAAAAGGCACTTTCCCATGAGCAATGTGAATGCTCAAGTTAATTATCATGCAGTTTAATAAGCAAAACTCCTCTTTTTCACCAAAGGGCTCTGCTCTTTACCAGACCGTCCTTTACACACAAACACCTGAAAGGGTGAAATTGCTGTTGTTCTACATTAACTTAGGGAAAGCTAAAGGCTGATTTTTGACAAAGAGAAAATGTAAAATCTTACGTTTGAGTGTCTGATTGATCATTAATAGAAAGCATTCAGACCTGAACGCAAGCTTTCTTGGTCAGAATTTGGTTCTATATGTGTATTTTTAAAGCCAGCTTGGATGAATAATAATGATAATAAACTTAACATTTAACACCTTTTTTATAAGCAGTGGAAATCACTTGACAAAAGAAGGATGTTTCTCATTTATGACCAGGAAACTGAGAAGGAAACCATTCCTTGTAGTTCCCCGCAGGCAGTATGGAAAGCGGTGACACTGTCTGTGGCAGTTGAAAGTGTAGAGCTGTGGGTCTCTCTACATTCATTCTATGCCCCACAGGCTTGTAGTCTGTCAGGGTTGGGTTTCATAGCACAAACATTTTCTGAAACAATTCAAAATCAGTGCAACAACATGCAAATTATGAGCTCCCTGAAGCCAATCAAGCATGTACCCATCTTCCCCAAAGCCGACCCTCGGAGAGGAAAGCCTACAAATCCCCGCTCCATCCCTTTGATGCTCACAGTGAAATACGAAAGGTGAAGACATGATGGAGATTGCAAAACCCTCAACAACCTGCAGCTTCTGATTTTATGTGCCGTAAACTTCCACCATTTCCTTTCTACTTCAGCGATTTAGTTCTGCTCGTAAAGGCTCTCTGTTGCTTCCAGGACCAAATACGGAACGAAAAAACCCACATCAGAATATCGGCATAGGAACTGCCGCGCGTCCATCTGGCTGCCAGCGCTACAAGCTGCCGTGCGTCAGTTCATCAAAGGGATGCTGCTGTACGGTCGGCAATTGCTTCAAAAGCTGGCAGGGCACACGCAAATACCTTGAATCTATCCGAATTCGCACAAATGAGGGTAGCTGGTATAAAACACTAGATTGATGAAAGTGATGGAGGACAGGACTTCAGTCAGAGCGGAGTCGTGATTTCACCATGGAAATAGCCTCGAGCTGAGCTGGTGATGTTCTTCAAAGTGCAGTGCCCAGAGGATGCATTACTCCCCCGAATGAAGCACCAATTTGGAAACCCACACAGCCTGAAGAAGAGCAAAGCAATTCTAGAAACTCCGTTTAAACAAGCTAAAATCTGTCCTGTGTACAGTGCCAATTTCTACTTATACATTCCTGTTTTGCACAAAGGCAAATAAGAGCAAAATCTGGCCCCAAAACTGCCAACAGTTCTTTGAATACTAATTTAGGCTTTTAAAATATCCAAGTATATATAAAAGCACAGCTCAGATTTGAAAAACAACCAGAATTGGCTTTAATATGTCTGCACTCTCTTTTCCAGCCCTCCACCAGGCAGACCACAGGTCCTCCATATGGCCAATGCTCCATCGCTATCGGAATAATTCAGTTTTACCAGTGCTGGTGCTGGTTCCCCCACTCCTGCACAGCTTGCGGCATGGAGCACAGTGTCCTTCATCCAGAAGCTGCTCAGACATTAACCGAGTCTCCCTGGGACACAGTACCTGGCTTCAGGAGAAGTTTGAAAATTTAGTTTTTTGCCACATCACGGAGCAGGCTTTTTCGAGTTTTTACAGGATGACTAACATAGCCAAAATACTCAGTGACATATTTTCAGAGTTGGAGTCACCAAACGGGAAAGCCAATGGCTGGCAGGTCAAAGCAATGCAGACGGCACGATCAGCACGTGTCTGCCAGCTTCAGCTAATTGCAGTGTGTCGGTTTGGCAATGCGGTCTACTGCGGTGAGAGTAAGTCACAACAGCTGGAGCCAGATGTCAGACCAAAACGACACCAGAATTCCTACAGCGTGGCACCAACCATTTAATATTGCCTATTGTACCATAATTTGCCATAGGGGTAGAACAGGAATATAGACCTCGAGCATCATTAAATGTGCCCTCTGAGCACCCGCGGACGCATACGCTATATGGAAGCTTAGGCAGGATGTAAATAGTCCAACCAGAGAGAGGAAAGCTACGAGCGATGTCACCATCTCGCCTGGTGTAACTGATGGCATCACACACAGGCTCGGACAGAGTTGTTTAATCACTCATTTATTGAAAGCAATCTTACTCCGGGAGACCTAGTCAATCCCACAATTTGTTTTACAGCAGGTATATAATTTTTGTGTTCCACGGGGGGCACACAGAAGCCAACAAAGGACTTAGGATCACAGTAAAATATTTTCCTGAGCCAAAATATATACAGTGCCATTCACAATAAAATGGTTTAAAATTCTGTCAGAAATTTGATGGGCAAGCCTTGTTTTTCAGAGGCGACTGCTTCAAAGCAAAAGTTTGTTTTGTAGACTTCTAGTTTTTTTTTTTTTTTATTATGTACAGGTCATCCCTTAGCAATTTGTATTAGCAGTTATTTTAATTAAGCTTCCCCAAAACTCATTTCAGGATTTTCATTTGATTCAACTCTTTCACTGAAACAGTGCCAGCTCCTGTTTTTAAAAAATTTCCGAGCCCCTCTGAGATTTGTAGACTGGGCACAGGCTGTGCGGCTGCCCTAGGATTGTTCAGTCTTAACACAAATACTTACAAAATTTCATTAGCTTATTACAGCAACTAAGATTTCCAGGAATTTTATTATACGGGGTAGTAACCTGCATGGCAATTAACCAGCAATTAATTACTTTTAAATATATTCACTTCATCACTTGAGAATGGGATAACTACTTATTTGGAATTTTAAACAATGCTTTGAAGTAGTGCAAGGCAGCCTCAGCAAACCCTCTCAAATAGCTCCTGCGACACCAGGCCCAGTTCCTCAATACTGGTGTTAGTGGGCACGTGGCCGTTCCCTTTACTCGTGGTAAAAATCAGTCTTACCAATTTTATTGCGGTGATGCTCAGGAACACCAGTCCTCATGTGCAGAGTGCTGTACAGATAAAATACAACCCCTGCATCACTGGTTTTGCAATCTAAATTACAGGATTTATGTTTGTAGACAGACTTTTGTAGATTGAATTAACCTTCTATGTCTTATTTTGTGTCAGTGGTTTTGCACATGTTATTATTATTATGTTTATGAATGAAAAAGCATTGACTTTAACATTAAGATAAATTTTAGTGGACCGTTCGAAAGCTCTGAGAAGCGCGCATGATGTACATAAAACAAATATGTCATATACCTTACTATTACAGCTCTTCTCTCCCTACTTATTTTGCATTTAATTTTCTTCAGTGAATCAAATGGGGCCAGAATACTCAATCTCTGGGAGTAAGCAAATGTCCTTTTTATCAAGTAAAATATATGCTTTTAGATGAACTTGTTCTCTCTAGAGCAGTCCCTCCACGGGCAAATAAAATCACAGAGAAAGGCATGTTATCAAATCATTCTTATGGCTATCACAGTCTTCCTGTCACATTTTCTATCTATTTCTATCTCAAACTATTTCAGAGTAACTTTAGAAACATACAGTGGATTTTTAAAATTATGAGTTAGATACTGATATTTCTATTTAGATGCTGACTTTTATGTCTATTTTATTAACTCCAAGCATTTAAACTTCTGTGCCTTCACCTTGTATCCCTCTGTTAAATAATGTAAAAAAGGATTTTCCAAGGGGTTTGAAAATATATATCTGAGGGAAATGGGAAAGACAGTCTACCACAAGCACATATTGCCTTTTTACACCAAGTTTTCTCTCCATAGCCTATTATGATCAAAATAACATAACCACAGTGGCATCTTCCAGATTGCAAAGAGAACTCATTACTCCAACATATTTGCAGTATCACGTTATAAAGACTTATAAAATATCTGCATTTATATTGGAAATTAGAAAATTGCTGTTGAAAACTAGGGAGAAAAAATGGGATGGAAGTAATTTTACCTGTGCAAAATTAAGGTTTAAATTATAAAACAGTTAGGTTTACTCCACTATTTATAAATGTAAGACATACATCTCGGGCTTTTTGTGCATAATAAGGCATGCTTAAAACTTGGCCCTCAAATTACAATGTTTTGCTGTCTTTCTGTGGGGCAGTGTAGGGAATAAAGACACATTTTGTCTTCGGATGAGCTGTGAAAGGGCTCTGTAGGTTAATGGCTCTTCGCTCTCTGGTCTGAGCAAAGGGGTTAAAGCAGCTTTGCTCTCTCAGGTCTAAGTGCATTTCCACTCCAGCGTGTTTGTAATACCCTTCGCTCCCTCTGAGCTTCCCCGGTAAAAGCTCTCCCTTTCCCTCATTACTTCAGAATACGTGACCCTATTTTATTCTTATTTCCCAGCCAGGTCTTCTTTTGGCAGGGGCTGCCGAACTATTCTCATGGAGCTCTCAGGCTGCACTCCTGTTTGAAGTCAAGGGAAGCTTTGAGCCATGAAGACCAGGCTTATGAAGTTTTTATCAGCCAACATAAGTCCAGGGATATTGCCTGTACTTGCCACATTTTCAGACCTGTCTGAATGTGAATTTGAATTTTCCAAGTCTTTTTTTTTTTTTCTTTTTAAGGTATCCAAATATTCAAAGCTACCACGACACTCAACTGCAGCTCTGCATTTTGGATGCTTTAAACTAAACTGGGTTTATGGCTGATAGCTGAACTTCTGGCGCTTGCTCGTGGTCAGCTCTCCACCTCCTCTCCCTTCACATCCCATACTTGGCCTCCTGGGCATCCCGCATGTGCTTTGAGAAATCAATCACCATCACTTCTGCACATTTCATGTCTTTTTGAAGACCCACCGATGTGAACAGTAGCACATGCACCACTGCGCAATACCACCGTTCCTGTGTTGGTATTACAACATTTTTTTTAGGTTACTATTATGCCTTTGAATTTAATTATATGACTCTGATTGCAACAACAACCACCAATCAGAGTGAAGGGAATATTTTGTGACAGAAATCAAAAGCCTGATTGTTGCAAATGTAACACATAGATGGGAAAATAAAACCAAGCATCTCTTCCTCCTTTCTTCCCCCTCCCCTCCAATACATTAGATTGCACTTGAGCTGTGACGCAAAGCCCTGCGGAAGGAGCAGAAGGATTTTCACTGACCTCTGGAGCCTGTGCATCCACCGACTCTGCCGGGCGAACGGAGGGGAGCCGTAAATTCTCTCTTCAGGCCACTTGGCAGAACTAATCTCTTTTAATCTGCTCTCTTTATGGCATCTCTTTGGTCTGACAAAACTCCGATTTATTGACTGTCAGGAAAGACCACAAGGCCTATATCTTTCTTCAGTAGTTCCCTTTCTTCAGCAGTGTTGAGTGGCGAGGGAGTGGATTTAAAGGAAGCTTTTCACTCCCTTAAGCCTGAGAGAGTTGCGTAGTGTTACATCAATAATCAGTGTTATTCTGAAACGACATAAAATTTACATGTATCTGAGAAATTAATGAAAAATTAGGACTCTGTTTCCTTTGAGTGATATTCATCTTAATATGAGCAATGGCATGGAAGAGAACAGCTGGAAGTACACAATTTCCATAGCGAGGTTGTCAGGCGTTCATCCACCAGCACTGGCAGCCCCATGGCAGACCTGAGACAGCACTGCCCTACCGGGATGGCTTCATTCTCTATAAAACTTATCAGAATTATTCCGATGTGACCTAGGTTTGGCACCCTCCCCTGTTTTCGGGGTGAATAAAAGAGACATCATCTCAGGGCTTTGTGACAGTTTAACTGATGAGTCCCATGGCTCTGACTTTATTGATTCCCTCCCCAGCGTGATCTCTTGGGAAGAAGCATATGCATTTTGTGAAGCAGTTACATTCAGAGATCGAAAAGAGAAGAAGGACATGAAAATTCATAGGATAAAAATAATTACCTTCGATTCTGAAAATCTATTTCTTTTTTTACCCAATCTGGCAAGACTACATCAAACTAATTAGTTAAGGAAAAATATTATTTACATAAGATTAGCTCTTAAATGTCTTTAATAAGATATTCATTGGTGTAATATTGTGAAGGGCAATAGTTAAATATTAACTGTTTTGGCACAAACATAACGGCAGCTATCCTGACTTTACAGGTCAAAACAAGTTGCAACGGGACCAAGTGATTCACCCAAGGTCACACAGTCAGTCTGCAGCAGGAGCACAAACTGAGCACCAATATTTTGCATACTGACTCAGTGTCATAACCACCAGCTCATCCTTCCTCTCCTAATTCCCTGAACCTACTCTATCAGAGTCATCACAGGACAGAAGTTGGAATTTAAATGCAGTTACATACCATGTTTACCATCTCTCCCCAAAGGATTTAATGGAATTAATCTGAATAAAGTTATTTGCATGCATACGAGTATTTGCAGAACCGGTCCCTGAATGAGAAATATTTCAAAACACATACCCTGAAAGGGGAAAAACGTTTGGACCACTCTTTTCTGCTTGGTGTATGTGTTGCATTCATAAATCGTAAACATAAGGTAAAACTACTGCAAAGCCTCGATGGAGCTTGGAGTCGAAAACGATCTGTTTTGGTCTGCTGGTTTGAAAATGGTTTTCTTGATGAAACTCATGAGTCCACTGGAGACTGAGACACAGATGGATGAGCTGAGCATATGATAAACCTGCTGCATGAGTTTGTAGTTAATTGCCCATCATCTTTTTTGTCTCACCATAAAAAATTTCACGCCCACCTTGCACAGTAAAGGTAACCTGAGTGTCATAAACCATTTGTCTCCTGCGCTTTCTTTGCTGCATTATCCGATCGGTCTTGTTGTTAGAGTGCTGTTGAGACAAGACAAATTTGCTAAGCCTTTTTACAGATGAAGCACACTGCATCTTTTATCAAATGATCTCCATTCTCTAATGAGAAGAAACACCTTCCAGAGTCATTTGCATACTAATATCTTTATTTCTAAAACAATAAGCAGGCTGTAACTCACAGAGCCTTTAGTCAGGATAGAGCCATTTCATTTGCATGAGCAAAGTGCGGAGAGCTCGCAAAGAAAACGCCCCCCCTTACCACGGACACGGAGGGTACCTTGTGCTCCGCAGGAAGAGGGGCTGAGGGGTCCGATACAGGAGACATTGAATGGGTGGGGAGTCCGTAAGAGAAGCATCTCCATCCTCTCCCTGCCTTCACAGCTCCTGTTGGGAACGCAGCTCCTGTCTCTTGCAGAAAACAGGGTGCAAGGCTGGGAGTTGAGCTGCAGGATAAGAGGACTTGAAAGCAGGAGCTGATACCGCAGATACCATCAGTGCTTCTCAAATGTGCTTATCGCTGGCTATATTTCTCTCTCTTCTTTTATATTATTACCTGGGGACAAAATATTGCAGAAACAGGTCACTTCAGGGCAGTACAGTGGTCCTTCTCTGAGCAATACGACAGACAAAAGGCTGCCCAATCACCGCGCTTCAAAATCTGCTTTCAAAAAAACCTACTTTTTTGTTTGGATGCCAGAATACAGAAAGGCTGCTCTTCCTTACGACAGCTCGAAGGCAAACGGGGTCATTCTGCTGGGGCATCCTCCTCCCTTCCAACACCTCTGCTCCTCTGAGCTGGGTCTGGTGGGCATCGTCCATTAAACAAAGGGACAAGAGAAAAAGTCTTCCTGAGTCACTTCAAAGAAAACTGAATCCTTTTCTGGATCCTAGTGCTGTTCCCTGACTGGCCTTCTAGAAACAGCCAAAGCATTTTGTGATGTCAGAGCTTTTCCAGAAAACAGCTTTTCTTCAGCAATCAGATACTTTAAGTAGGAATGAACAAAGTAAGTCTAATGGGCAGTTAATGGAATTAGCCCCAGTTTCCCTGGTGTGCTTTACAATTCATGGCCCTAATCTACAGAACTTAAATCTTTGGCAAACAGTTTCTCCCTGTTCCTTACTCTTTCCACAGCTCCCCTTCCAGTGCCAGCAGAAAGGAGAGGAGATGCCAACACAGTGCTCACTGAAAAGCATCTGGAAACAAGGAGGACTCTGCTGAGGGCCTAAGTTTAGAGTTTGCTGAATATAAGCAAAAATGTCTCGTAGAAGAAGAACAAACTCTTCCAACAGCCACCGTGTAGCCTACGCTGAGGCATTAACTACAACACTGGCAATTGAAGTGGGACCTATATTTATTAATTTAAGAGGGTGACTATTTTAAGCACTTGAGAAGTGATGAAATGACTAAAAATAGTCATCAGTTGAAATAAGGCCGAGAACTGCAATAATCTTGTTAGCATTAGGAAAAATTGCTGTCTTACAGGTTTGCTGTGAAAGCGCATTACAGATGACCATTTTTCCCCATCAAAGTAAGAGGAGCCATTCCGCATTATGTATGTTTCCCTCTGACTGTATTAAAACAAACATTAAATGGAAGGTGTTTTTTCCCATATCTTTCAAAAGGCTGCCACCATATGGGGGATTTGTTTTAATACAAGGCTCAGTTTTGGTTTTTGCAAATAGATCTTACTGTAGCATCAGCTCAGGCTCTGAAAGGAGCCGGTGCTCCAGGTCAGCCAAGAAGCCATGGTACTGCACAAGGAATAAGGACACAGAAATAGCTCTGTAGCGTGAAGGGATTAGGGCTGTAATTACCTCCCTCTCTAAAAACCTGTACTTACTGCAAAACATGTATTTTATCCATTTGTGTTATCGCAGTTCTGTGTATTTTGAACTGTATAATTTAAATTCTGCTGCACTGTGGCTAAAACTACCAACTTGGCCTCTACATGCCTTAAAGGACTGTTGTCACTGGCTTACATTTCCTCATCTTGCCACCTTAAAAACTTAACCAACCGTAATGCTTGTCTGCATCTTTTCATAGAATCATAGAATGGTTTGGGTTGGAAGGGACCTCAAAGCTCATCTCGTTCCAACCCCCTGCCATGGGCAGGGACACCTCCCACTAGACCTGGTTGGTCTCATGGTGAACATCTTTTTTCTCATGCATCTTTTTAGCCATGATGCTGCAATTAGCATGAATTATTTTATAGGTATTCTTATGGAAGCCAGTAGTGTTCATGGCATTGGGAAGAGCAGTCCAGCCCCAGGCTCAATGCTTTGCCAGAAGGGAATAGGCAGCTCAACAGCCCATGGTGCTGGATGGGCTCTTCCCCACAGCATCCCGGTGCGGATGCTTCCAGGTACACTGATGAGTTTCTGACAAGGTTTGTTCTGCCACATTCCTTCAGCAAGCACGAAACCTCACTGTACTGTTCACCAACATTTTGAACATGAGGAATAAAGACACTCAGTTTAAAGCTGCACATAGAAATACGTGTTTTTCTGACTAGTGACATAGATCTCTTGCTTCGAAATGACAGAAAATGTCTGATTAAGATAAGTCCAGAGCAGACCGGAAATGCAAAATAAACATTTCAGAAATGTGAAATCATTAAAAAAAATNTCTCAAATGTGCTTATCGCTGGCTATATTTCTCTCTCTTCTTTTATATTATTACCTGGGGACAAAATATTGCAGAAACAGGTCACTTCAGGGCAGTACAGTGGTCCTTCTCTGAGCAATACGACAGACAAAAGGCTGCCCAATCACCGCGCTTCAAAATCTGCTTTCAAAAAAACCTACTTTTTTGTTTGGATGCCAGAATACAGAAAGGCTGCTCTTCCTTACGACAGCTCGAAGGCAAACGGGGTCATTCTGCTGGGGCATCGGGTCTCCTCCTCCCTTCCAACACCTCTGCTCCTCTGAGCTGGGTCTGGTGGGCATCGTCCATTAAACAAAGGGACAAGAGAAAAAGTCTTCCTGAGTCACTTCAAAGAAAACTGAATCCTTTTCTGGATCCTAGTGCTGTTCCCTGACTGGCCTTCTAGAAACAGCCAAAGCATTTTGTGATGTCAGAGCTTTTCCAGAAAACAGCTTTTCTTCAGCAATCAGATACTTTAAGTAGGAACGAACAAAGTAAGTCTAATGGGCAGTTAATGGAATTAGCCCCAGTTTCCCTGGTGTGCTTTACAATTCATGGCCCTAATCTACAGAACTTAAATCTTTGGCAAACAGTTTCTCCCTGTTCCTTACTCTTTCCACAGCTCCCCTTCCAGTGCCAGCAGAAAGGAGAGGAGATGCCAACACAGTGCTCACTGAAAAGCATCTGGAAACAAGGAGGACTCTGCTGAGGGCCTAAGTTTAGAGTTTGCTGAATATAAGCAAAAATGTCTCGTAGAAGAAGAACAAACTCTTCCAACAGCCACCGTGTAGCCTACGCTGAGGCATTAACTACAACACTGGCAATTGAAGTGGGACCTATATTTATTAATTTAAGAGGGTGACTATTTTAAGCACTTGAGAAGTGATGAAATGACTAAAAATAGTCATCAGTTGAAATAAGGCCGAGAACTGCAATAATCTTGTTAGCATTAGGAAAAATTGCTGTCTTACAGGTTTGCTGTGAAAGCGCATTACAGATGACCATTTTTCCCCATCAAAGTAAGAGGAGCCATTCCGCATTATGTATGTTTCCCTCTGACTGTATTAAAACAAACATTAAATGGAAGGTGTTTTTTCCCATATCTTTCAAAAGGCTGCCACCATATGGGGGATTTGTTTTAATACAAGGCTCAGTTTTGGTTTTTGCAAATAGATCTTACTGTAGCATCAGCTCAGGCTCTGAAAGGAGCCGGTGCTCCAGGTCAGCCAAGAAGCCATGGTACTGCACAAGGAATAAGGACACAGAAATAGCTCTGTAGCGTGAAGGGATTAGGGCTGTAATTACCTCCCTCTCTAAAAACCTGTACTTACTGCAAAACATGTATTTTATCCATTTGTGTTATCGCAGTTCTGTGTATTTTGAACTGTATAATTTAAATTCTGCTGCACTGTGGCTAAAACTACCAACTTGGCCTCTACATGCCTTAAAGGACTGTTGTCACTGGCTTACATTTCCTCATCTTGCCACCTTAAAAACTTAACCAACCGTAATGCTTGTCTGCATCTTTTCATAGAATCATAGAATGGTTTGGGTTGGAAGGGACCTCAAAGCTCATCTCGTTCCAACCCCCTGCCATGGGCAGGGACACCTCCCACTAGACCTGGTTGGTCTCATGGTGAACATCTTTTTTCTCATGCATCTTTTTAGCCATGATGCTGCAATTAGCATGAATTATTTTATAGGTATTCTTATGGAAGCCAGTAGTGTTCATGGCATTGGGAAGAGCAGTCCAGCCCCAGGCTCAATGCTTTGCCAGAAGGGAATAGGCAGCTCAACAGCCCATGGTGCTGGATGGGCTCTTCCCCACAGGATCCCGGTGGGGATGCTTCCAGGTACACTGATGAGTTTCTGACAAGGTTTGTTCTGCCACATTCCTTCAGCAAGCACGAAACCTCACCGTACTGTTCACCAACATTTTGAACATGAGGAATAAAGACACTCAGTTTAAAGTTGCACATAGAAATACGTGGTTTTCTTACTAGTGACATAGATCACTTGCTTCGAAATGGCAGAAAATGTCTGATTAAGATAAGTCCAGAGCAGAGCAGAAATGCAAAATAAACATTTCAGAAATGTGAAATCATTGAAAAAAATGTTGTTCTGAGTTTTCATTCACTTCCTGACTTGAGCAGTAACCAGAAGAACGAAAATACAGACAAAAGAAACACTGAGCAGTGACTGTTCCACAGTATTTTTCACAAATATGCCAAAAAGGCATATTTTGAACAGAATATTATTTTGTAAGAAAAATTCCTCTGCAGAAGTTTCATTCCACTGAAAATGAGAAGAGCATTTTGAATACAGTTTGTGTAAGCTCCTGGGCCAAGTTCTGAACACTGCAGACACTTGTAACTAATTCAGTTTTTCCAACAAAAAAAAAAAGTACAAAAATCTTTCCCACTCTTCTTTAAAAGGTGTATATACAGAGGTCTGGCTTCTAGATGTTAGGACATACAAGTTAAATGCTGGATTTTAGCAAACTGATATCTTATTATCCCTAAGCCATAGTAGGGGTTAAACATATTTTAGCAAAAAGAGGCGTTAGACCTGTACAAGGAAAGAGGAAACAAGACAGCAAATCATCATCTTTAGTGCCAAAGTTGTAAGAAGTGTCTAGAGTGGCAGCATTGTCTAAATAAAACTGTGGGTTAAAGCCATCAATAGGCTATTTCAAGGCTGCATAAGTATTTCTTTGCTGTTCCTAGAGAAGCAAGCAGGGAGCAGTGTGTCGGTACCGCTACCAGCACCGCGCCGGCACCGAGAAGGTCACGTCTGAGGAGCGCTGCCCGCACTGCTGGGTGCTGCTCCATCCCGCTCTGTGCGAGCTGCCACCATTTCTAAAGGTGTTCTACCACGAAGTTGCACAGAGAGAATTAGCTGTAAACCCAGTACGAAGCAGAAGGTGCTACGAGGTGACATAGCTGCAGGGTTATATTGCATGAGTGGCCATCCACTTGCTGCATGCTAAATATCCCATGTGCAATTAACTCACCTCTGCGGCTTCTCCCAAGCACTGGAGGAGGTTTTTTTCAGAAGCCAGGAAGATGAAAGTAGTAGTAATGAAGAAAATAATACGGTTTACTATGCATATGTCATGTTGCACCTGCTTGACTCATATAGCTGCAGACATGAAACAGAAAGCATATGCTCACCTGCCCAACAGGGCACGCGAGGATGACCCGACTGTGGAGGAGTGGCACTGCATTTTCCATCAGTGGGTAAGCAGTGGGCGAGTAGTGAAAGCTCTGACTCTGCAGCCCTGTGGGAATAAACATAAACCAAAGTAAGACACATTTTTTTTCTGCATTTCTATTGGAATTAAGAATTAAACTAAAGAAAATGAGAGGTGGAAGGAGGGAAGTGTGAAGCCTTTCCTTGCATCAGAATTTCTCCACAAGACACAACACTATTACACACCGGAGTCGCTCTGTTGATAATCCTGCAGTCACATCGGATTTCCTCAGCTGAAGAACTAACCCTAAAATTGGACGTGAATTTGATAAATAAAGGTAATTCTTCATCTCTCAGTGGAACCAATTAAGCCAGAACTTCTTCCCGTCAAGTTACAAATGTTATCTAAAGATCAAGTTCTAATCTAACATGAGTGTTTGTTCAACAAAATACTGCAGTACCTGCACACAAAGGTTAAACAGAGTAAGAACTTTCAAATAATGCTATTCTTAAACTTCATTCATCTCGCAAACACATTTTCAAAGGACAAATAGAGACAGATTATGTGCTTTGTGTGGAATATCAAAGCAGTGTCCTGACCACTCTCCCAGTTCACCCTCTCATGCACGTGTTCCCTCTGCCTGACAGAGATGGAAATACTTCAGCATTGACTCACTGAAGAATGCGCAGCTCTGTAGATTCCACTTCCATTAAAAAATTCTGATTTACCCAAGCGTTTATTGTAACGTGTGCGTGGCTCTAAGATAGCAGCTACTGCACCCACAAGAATTTGAAATGCAGGAAGAGTAATACAGGCATAAAGTGAAAAGAGAGCTCAGAGAAGGAAATTTCTGCCATGGGCACACTGTACTGGATCCTCAGCTGATGTGCTGTGCAGGAGGGAGGTGGGCAGCGCTCTGCACCGGGCAGCGATGCTCTCCAGCGATGCCCTCCAGCTGGAGCTGTGGCCTCCTGACCACCTGGTGGCCCACCCCTGCTGGCTGAAGCCAAGAGGAGTCAATGAGGCTGCAGTGATTTCGGGACTGGCTGCTGTGACTGGTATTGCCTGGTATGAATCTAAAGAGTTCACGTACACAAAGTAATACTGGAATTACGCTGCATTTAGAGCAAGGCTCAGCGTTTGGGTTCAGCACACTCCTTGGTCTTCAGCAGAAACCAGCTTGTCACTTCCAAACAGGATGTGGAAGTACCACAAACCCCTTCCTTTGTCCAGAGATCTACAGAGCAGCCCAAAACTAGAGATGTCGTCCTGAAACAGATCATTTCCAGGCTTATTTGCCTTTCAGAGCATACATCTCTATGTCTGTGCAGAACAAATATCAGTGTCTGGGGCTCTGCACATCTCTGCTGTTTGCAGAGCATTGCTTTGTAACAAGAATTGCCAGATTGCATCAAGCCAGAAGTCCAAATAATCCCATCTCTGACAGTGTCTAGGCACTAATACATTTTCAAAGCAAGAATCCATAGTTTTTCGATATATATACCACCCTATAGAGAGAGAAATTTATGAGGAAGCACGGCCTTCGAGAATCAAATTTCCTCTTCTTCACTGTTGTCCCAAAAGAGTCGCTACAATTTTCAGATAATGATTAGGAAGATGGAGTTTGAACCAGGAAAACGTACAGCTGTAGGAATTTGCTTCACAGGGGAGAAAAAAAAAAAAAAAAAGCAGCTCTACATCTTCCCTGGATCAATCACAGAGCTACTTAGGATACAGAGGGAGCACAGCATCACCAGAATAAAAATGATGGCTTACTCGGAAAGATGAATTTCTTGTGCCATAAATATATGAACAGGTAAGTATTTTTTCCTGGTTCTTTTGTTTGCCCAGAATATACTGTTGGAAATAAGATATTTTTGATCTTACTAGGGATCCCTCTAGCTTAAATACTTTAAATACGTATAGGACCAGCTGCTTATCTTACATAAAAATAAGCATATCCTGTACACTTCAATGGATCTATATCGATTCATACTGCCAAGAATCTGTCCTATAGATTTTAAGTTAGTCTTCCTCTGGCCCAGGGGGTGCTTTAAATTCTTTTATCCTAATAGGCCTTTTAGAAGGGCTTGGCTTCTATACCTACTAGTTCCTTCTTCATATATAAGAAAATTGGTATTTCCACCCTTGGGGGCGGTGTCTTCTTTTTGTGTCTTTTTTTTTTTTTTTTAAACACTTCATGCATTAATAACGGAGAACTTGAACAGAAACCCCGAGGGTTGCAATCACTGTATGAACAGCCAGATTTAGCCCCTGGGGTGGAAAGTGACCCCACGACTGGATTTACAGCCAGAATGACAAGATAGTGTTTGAAGGATGGAATAAATCTCGGTGACATCCTTGCACAGAAAATAGGTGAACAAATATAGCCAAAGAGGAAAAAAAACTCACAAATTTCAGAGCAAAATAATTACAATTAAACCCAGAAATGTTGATTTCTTATTACAGATGAGATGTGATTAAATTATAAACCAAGACATCACAAAAATTTGGCCAGGTAGTGTATATTCAAAAGACTTCCTTCCCTCCCACTTCACCTTGGGCACTTTCTGCCTTCCCATAATCCCGTCACCTAAACCTGGACGTTTCAGTTGGGAAGAGGAGAGCTCTCACTCGGCACGTCAATGGGCAGCCTGCGTCACCCTCTCAGGTGTGAGCCGCGGGTGTCACCACAGAGCTCAGCAGTTGGCATTTTTACCTGATATCTACAGTGCCACCGGATTTTACTAACAATGATATTCTAATCTGAGATTTTATTTGCCTCATAAATTCAAAGAGTCTCCTTTATTAGCTGATATGGAGCTTGTGAGGACTCCTACTCTAGAACAGCAGAAGTCAATAAAAGTAATAAATTAAATGTACTCGACCCATTTTTACTCGGTGTGGCTCTACCAGTTCCCTTGAAATCCTGACGCCGTTGAAATGCAGTGCTAATGCCCTCCACTACAGTCAGCGGGGTAAAAAAAAGGAGGAGAAAACAGGTAAAAGAGCTACTACTGAACCACATTAAATTACCGAATTGTGCACAGCTCCATCCTGAGTTCCAGCAGCTTCAAAACAGAACTGCAAAATATTTTGGCTGCAAAATGCTGCGGCGTATGTTGCTTCATACACACGAACGAGGATTTTACCTGGCCACAGACCGTATCTCTTGACGCCAAGAAAACTGAAAAGACAAGGAGTGAAAAAAAAAGTCATTACACCTAAAATTATATCATTAGCAATGACAGGTTTAAAAAAAACCAAACAAACCATGGTAAACAATCACTTGTCATGTTCCACTTACACAACCTCAGGAACTGGCACAACATTCTGTATGTTGTGGATTGCTGTAAAGCGATTGGAGCTTAAACGAGGTTTTATCTTTAGTAAGTGTTTATTTCACTCCCCATAAAGTAAAATGCACCACAGTTTAGAAATAATGTATTCACAGCCCTGAGTATTACAGTGAACCCATTATTTTTATTGCTTGCTGTGTAAAGAATACTTCATATTTAGGTAACAGTAGTGTTACAAAATAAATAAGTAGGTAGGATGCTGCATAAAAAACCTCGGTGCAACACGTGTACAATTACGTGCCTAAGCAACACAGAAATACGTTGTAACGGCTCACAGAAGTTTTATAACTGTCAGAATAATCATGTATTTGCATGTGCAATTACTCCAATTGCTTATGCAATTACATCAATTGTCCAATTACATCAACTGTTTTTCCAACGAGCTAAAAGAAAAAAAAATTACACTTTTCTCTTTGCTGTAATAAAAATGCGATTTGCATAACCAGAAAAAAAAAAAAAGATTTCTGTTTTCTGGGATATGAAATTAGACTACCTTGGGGTACTGTGCTTTTCCGTTCTTGAATGAAGTATAAGAGTTTCTGTGGCATAAAAAAAAATGTTGGGGCTGTTTTATAGTCTGGGACTTCGCAGTAATACGTTCTCTTGGGCCACTGTAATTACTGTGCAGCATTCCATTGTCATCAGAGAAATTATTTTATATTTAAAATTAAGAAGATACAGTCCTGGAGCAGCAGATTTTTAATAGTATTCCTTTTCTCTATAATGACTTAGATCATTAGGAATCACATTTATTTCATTTCTCAGAAATGTGCAAATAAATGAAGAATTACAAGTTCCAATCTAGAATTATCTTTCCAGAGTTACATAACATCTGCTGTTTCTAATAGCTCAACAGGTGGTAGGAAATCCCTTAATCTACTCATCATCAATTTAGACTTGTGAAATCATTGCATCTTAAAGTGCAGCAATAATAAGAAAAATACAAAAACGGTACCCTGGATTTGTTGTGTATGGAGCATTTCCAGGATTTTCAGATTTTATTTCCTCAGTTGAGAAACAAAAAGTTGTGCGTATTTCCTTCACTGCTACTTCAAAAACCTGTGCTCCTTCCCTGCGCAGCACAACCAGAAATGGGAATTTGGCCGTCAGTGGAGAAGTACTGCAGTGAAATATTTACAACCCCCTCATCAGTTTTGCTGTCTCCATCCTCGTATTTAAGTTGTGCCACAGTCCAGCCCCATCCCTGGCTCTGTCCCTGCGGTTCTGCATAGGGCCGGGGGTACGGCCACTCTGCAGTGCCACCCCGGCCCTTAGAAATCCCTCTGTTTGGGGCTAAAACCACAACCGATTTATGCAGAACAGGCAGCGTGCCACCCGAGCAGATGGAAACCGGCGTGTTCGTCTGTAGCCAAGACACCATACATATGCAACTGAATATGGACATCCAGCAAAGGGCTTCCACCAGGGGATGCTGAAATTCCTGTCTGGGTCATGTTCCCATGTCTACAGCACCAGACAGATGATATTCTATCTCTTGGTCTATATTAAATTCTAAATGTTAAAAAAAAAAATAATTAATTTTGTCTGCTTTGATAGAAGAATATTTAACCCGGAGGAACCAGAGTTTGCTCTCACTTGAGCTAAACAGCACAAAAATCAAACCAGCACTGGCTCTGCCTTTCTCTTCCTCAGAAGCAGATGGAGAAAAAGCACTGTATAAGGTAAGAGCTGGGTGTAGGCGTAATCTATATGTCGGCTAAATTCAAATTCCTGTTGGGTTACATTGTCCTGCCAACAAAAGACAGGTTCTCTGTCATTTACACCTCTATAAGAAAATAGGAAAAGTAGTTTAGAATTGACTACAGACACTTCATAGACTTTTGCACTTTTAGAGGAATAAACAATGTTAATTAAAATGGCATAAAAGTACTGGAGCTATTTTTGCATCAAAAGCTGACTCCTGCAAAAATTAGAAAAGCTTATGTAATTTTTACTTGAAGTCCAAAATTAAACACACACAAATACATCTGTCATTGAAAAACAAGAACTGAAAACAATTGACTCATGCTAGTTGTTCTTTTTCAACCTCTTCAGAAGTGACTCAGTCCCTGGATCAGGGCTCTCCTCCCCCTGGCCAGCCCCTGGGCATGGACCGCACCGTCTCTCCGTTCCCTATTAGCTTTAACACAGTATTACCTTTAACACAATATTACCTTTAATATTTGTTAGTTTTGGATGTATTTTTCTCCTTGCAGTGGTCTTCCAGATCTGGCCATTACACAACAGCACATACTGAAATTAAACAGAAGGCAACAGAGCATATGGAGCTGGTGTCAAAGCTCAGTTGATTTCCAGTTCAAAACCCTCTTCCCTCACCCAGCAGGTACTCACGCGTGAGCTCTGGTCTAGAGGCACTATTATTCAAACCATGAATTAGACCTTGAGAAGAAGTTTTCAGCTGGAAAAAAATGCTTTTCTTTTTTAAAAATAACTTTCCTTTCATTGCGAGGTAATTAAAGTGGTGTGACGGAGCACCCACAGCTTACTGTCAAGAAAACTGGAGCTCTTGCTCTCCACATGCATCAGCTGAGTTATGGCTCCGGAGTTTACGAGTACTTTAAGGTCATTTTTGCACTGCCACTATGGTAGAGAGGTTTCAAAAAAAACCAGTTTGTTAGCGGTGCGAATCTTCTTGTCCCCTTTTCGGCCAGTGAGGATGGTTCTTTGCGCGCCAGCCGCTGTGGGCGCTCTGCGAGGATGCTCGGCGGTGCAGGCTCTTACTTCACCTTGGGAACGTGAAAAAGCTCAACACAAGAGAGCTCAAGTCAGTGCATCTTCTTTCTTGGTCTGCAAAGGTGCTGAGAAGTGAAAATCAGCTCGTATACAACAAGGTGGGGTTTGAGTTGAGTTTTGGTTGGGTTTTTTTTTCCTGCTTTCTTCCATCCGCCATAAAAAGGTAGGGTTGGATAAATTTTTGAAAATAATCATTTTTCTTTGTGATAATCTTTATTCTTGTCCTCAGTTCCATTTTGTTTTCATGTGTAAATAGATGTGTAACTGTATGTAGGACTGACATTTCAAACAAACAGAAAACTTCACATACAAACGCCTTAAAAAAATAAACAAATGCAGAAGCAAAATGCTTTAATTTGAAACAATTTCTTTGGGAGGAATGCCTGGCTCTTCTGTCAGTGAAAGTTTGCTCTTAATATTATTGTGGGCAATGGGCAAAGAGCCACCTCTTCGTGTGGCTCTTACCAGCCCTGTTATTACAGAGTTACTCACAGGCAGCTCAGGATGTATATATTGACTTATCTGTGAAACAATTTTTGCATTAAAAAAAAAAATGCAAAAAAAAAAAACCAAACAGTAGAGAGCTCTGAGACTTCCCAGAGCAGCCTGAGAACAATTCTCCACTCGGTAAACAGCTTTGGGGTATTAAATGTGCAATTGCACATCAGTTTTACAGTCAAACATTTATGCAGACAAGACTGGCAGGATTACTGGATGTTTGCTTGGAAGCAGCCTGCAGCACGGGGCAGCTGAACACACAGGGTAAACGCACCCAAGTGCCAACAACCCATAATTATAAACATTTAAGCACCTGAAATGAAATAAGACCTTCACACACAGCATTATTTTCATTTATCTCCACTCGCCCAACCCTCCTCTCCCTTTTCTCCTTAAAATCACCAGCTGCTCTCATCCAAACTTATTTGAGTCCCGCACCAAATCGGTTTGAACCATTCAAACAGATCAGTTAATTTTGTTTTAACTGGTTCCCCAATGTCATGCTACTTCAAAGACAGAAGCTCCAGGAACCATTTGGAGCTCTGGGACAAGAATAAGGTTCTTCTTATTTTAATTTTAAATTCACTTTACGGGCAGACATATAGAAGGGAGGTATTTAATTAAATAACAGAGCTTCTCTAGACTTTTGCTTTGAGCAAATTAACTGTATAAAGTTATTATTGAAACCTCTTCAAACAGAGCATTTGGGCTTTCCACTGTCCACAAAGCAGTTACAAGTACAAGTTACCACAATACTTTGTGGTTTCGAGCAGCACAACTCTTTGATATCCAACCTACACTCCTATTTTTAATGCTTCTCTCCTAGAACAAGTATCAGGTTTTTTTCCCCATTTAAAAGTGTTAATCTTCAAGGCCCTGATTTAAAGGCCTTAAAGATGTGCTTAAATATATTCTTAACTAAAAATATGTTTCTAACAAAATTTGTATTATTTACCAAAATTGCAAAATATTGCAATATTGCAATACCTGCAAAATTGTAGGTAATCCAACTCATTGACCATATATTCACAGACTATACATATTCGACACATTATATCTGACAAAAAAATACATGCACCTTAACCACATCCTCCTGATTAGAAATCCAGAAGGAAAGGACTCTAGTGACAGGAACGGCAGCACATGAAGACGGGATTTGTTCAACTGGCGTATGACAGTCTGGGACACCTCATTCCCAACCGCTGTTTTCTGCAATGAGGCTGAAGATGTCTTCAGTCCTATAAAATCTCCCACTGCGTAAAGCAAAGAGGATGAAAAATTACTCTTCCATGCAAAAACGAAATGGGTCCTAACACCCATCTCTGGTGCTCCCAAAGGAAGGAGGTGATGCTGAGGGCTCACTGCCGGGCTTGTCTCACTCCGGGGCCACTCAGAAGAGGTGTGCCAGTGTGCGCCAGACGACGCAACGGGATGGGGATTTACCCCCTGAGCCTTTCCAGCTGCCTGTGTGCTGGATTTAAGGACCACATGTCATCTTGAATGGGGGGAGTATCCTGGTTTGAGGTAAAACAGAACCAATTTTGTTCAGTAACTTCGCTTCTTAGCTGGGCCTCTTCTAACTACTGAAATGAACAGCATATTGTGCAGACAATGTTCACTTTCTCAGAGTGATAAGACCAATGTTTATAGCTGCTGCCCAGGCATGGGATGCAGAGAGGCTCCTGCTTATA
>VUYV01000354.1:0-78754 GCA_008711295.1 Anarhynchus alexandrinus | reverse complement strand
GGCTCTTCCTTCAATGGCCGACGTCTGAGGAGGACTCTGTTCGTCTGCCTGTGATCCCAATCCTGAATCCAGATCCGGAATCCAGTTCCCGTCCGTCACCGAGTCCAGCCTGGGACTGGCCCAGCGCCAGCTGGTGTTGTGATTGTCATCTCGGGAGCTTAATACGGTTTTGTATGTATTTTTTCATTATTTCTTTTTATTTTAGTATTAATATTTCATTAAAGCAGTTTAGTTCTTTCTAAACTCATAAGTCTCTTTTTCCTCCTCTGCCCCTCTCTTTGAAGAGGGGTAGAGGGGAGCATCTGTCGGTCCCATCTGGGATCCCCTAGGTCCCCAGTAGCCAATTTGGCCTAAACCACGACAGAGAGAAATAAAGGAGCCTGCCCAAAATCAGGCACGCAGTCTTATTCTGTACCTGGTTTTGCGACAGCAAAAAATTAAGTGGGTATTGTTCTTGCACCTAGAAATGACGTGGAAGAGCTGTCTGACATACAGTACAATCGGCCTTAATAAGAGAGCTGAGTTCTCTGGGCACAGCAGTTTCTGCTGCAACTCCTGAATGAAAAATGAATCAATTCCGTGTTCAGCTCAAAGTAGCAGAGTCTTGTCCCCGGCTCTTTTTCATTTGCACATCAGGTGATGTGCATAAGCAAGTTCAATTCTAAAAATGGTTGATAAAGGTAACAGAAAAGCTGTATGTTTAACGCTGTGGAGTACCGGTGTAGTAAACAACACAAAATGACGATTCATTCCTACAATATATTGTGATTCACACGTATAAACAAGACTTCTTAGAAGGGCAGCTGAAGTCCAGTTAAACTTCAAAAGCAACCCGTTCCGGGCTGAGGGAGGTATTCACTGTCACTTCAGCTGTTAAAATTTTTAATTAGGGCTCTGCTGATTTCTTTTCTGAAACTTTGGGAACCGGAGGACAAGTTCTAGAGAAGGCAGAAAGTCAGAACAGACCGCGGAGCCGGCAGCGAAAGCTGCCGAGGCAGAGCAGGCTGAGGCAGCGCAGTCCCCGGAGAAGGGAGCTGGCACCGGGAAGGACAGCAGGAGCTGCTGAGGACAGACCTACCTGGCAGATGCATGTTTTGCCTCCAGGGCTGTTCCCAAAGAACGTCTCTGGCCAAGCGTAGGCTTTGATACCACCTGTCTTTTCCAGGGGGAACATGTGGTGGTGATTAGCCGAACCCTTGGCCGCACGCATCGTCTGGGGCGTCCGCGCCGCTCTCCGAGCGCGCCGCGGCTGAGCAAGGCAGGCAGCCTGGCGCTGACCCCCAGCGCTGCTCTCCGCACGCTTCCCATTCCGTTAGCACATCAGCTCCTGCCGAAGGCAAATCCAAAGTCACCTCATGGTGCGTTTTGACCCAGAATGGTAGAACTGGGCTGACACATAAACACAAACAGTTCAACTAACGGATTCCTCCTCCAGTATCTTACAGCAGTGAGAAGAAACAGAGGTTTAAACTCAGCATTATTGTGTTACTTCGTTCCTTGTTTGAGATTCTAAGAAGAATATTGTTCAAAAACACATCCTGGAGACCCCGACAGCTGTACTGTCATCCCAGAGGAGACAAGGGAATTCACGTAACACAATTTGTGCAGAAAACGTCCAGTGAAAAATTACGTTCATATTTGCTTTGCCAGTGCTAAAACAAAGCACTCAGAAAGTTACCTACCCTCACGCTGACACTGAAACAAATACCAGGGGTGGTTATTTCAAACACTACTTCAAACCCTTCTGTGAAGCAGTAGATTAGGATATTTAGCAATGGGATCCTTGTTGGGATCGTGCTTACGCTCCTGATCTACCCAGAGGAAGGCCCCCGCTGTGGTTCTCCTCCTGCCAGAGCTGAGCTGTGCCCATCTGCTGCTTCTGCGGGTAAAAGGGAGAATTACTGGATATTTGTACTGAACTACTGCCCGTAGAGTTGAAGATAAATCATAAAGTGGGAACAATAACTAGAGGAAACAGGCTATTGGAGAACACCACTAGAAGTCCTGCGGGAAGGGAATTTTCAGGGACGACGATCCCACTCTCCAGGGACCTCTGTATATCTCTGCACCAGGAGGTCCACCAGTTTTTTTTCTGTTTGTTTCAAGGCAGGGACACGAGTATCTCTAGTATTGGGAAGGTACTTCCCCAAGGGTGGGTTACTCCTCTGCTTGTAGTTCTTCCACCGTGGAGATGGATGGAAATAGTCTGAGCAAAAAATAGAAAATTTTTTTAGGCAGAAAACACATGTGAATTCAATTCAGCTATGATGAATTTAACAAATCTCTCTGCCCCACTGTAGTTGCGGTGGGGTTTCACCTTGTGCCACCTAAACCTGATTCTCTCTACAGGCTTCCTGTATCACCAGCTAGGCTGCCAGTTAGGACAGATTTCTGTATTGCCATATTTTTTAACTTCCATGTAAAATATCCCATTATGGTTACTCTGGAATATCTAGGTTAAACCCATCTTCCAGGCACCTGCACATCTTAGTTCTCATTTATGTTCTTTCTTCTTGGCACAGAAAGGGGAGGGGGGGGGGGAAGTTCAGAAAAATCAAAGTTGCCTTGTTGCACCTGACCCAGTTCCTGGCCCATTTGTTTTCCTTCTCACCGAGTTAATGCTAGAGGAGGTGAGCACACTATTGTACTTATCCACAAAAAAAAAAATAACAGAAAAGTTGTGATGTGCACAGCACAGCTAATTTGAGATGTGAGGAAGCAGAGCAAGGACATCTATTGCCCATTCCTGCTCCTTAATCCCTTAAAGGCCTGATAGATACCATCATCAGCCAGCGCCTCAGGAGCGATGGAGCCGAAGGAGATTCTGCTCATAGCTGCAGTTTTTCATAAACCTCTGTGTCCCCATGACAACTCTCATGCCTTCTCGCAATCCAATATATTTCTAATGGCAATCCTTTACCCTTCTCCTCCCAAGCAGGCTGCAGCTGGGCTGCTGACGGAGCTAGAGGAAATCACTGTTAGAAACTAAAAAGAGGCCTGAAATCCTCGGTCCACACAAATTCACTACTGAATGGCTGTAGGGTGGGAGAATACACTTCAGACCACTGCCCGACGCTTCCCCACCTCCCAGGACAACTGCTGCTGGCCACCGGGCCAAGGAGGGACACGGCTTCACGCCCACCCATTAAAGCTGTGCCTTGCTCAAAATGTTTCTTCCCAGGTTGAGGGGGGCCTTTCCCACCCCTGTGCAAATTTTCTCCACTTTGACGCTTCTTTAAAAGGATACAAAATTTTGGAAGCTTGCTTGCATCATTCTCTACACTCCTTTTTACCTTTCACTGCTCATCACACAACAAAACAAGCTGCGAGTCAGTCATATATTCAAGTTTAAATGAACTCTGCTTTGTTTGTGACTTCCTTTTTCATGTATTTGTAGTCCCTATATATAGGGGTGAAAAAGCTATTGAAGCCTTTTGGATATTTTCAGAGTAAAATGCTATTGAAAGGGCAAATTCCAGATCTCAGGTCCTGAGACAGACAGTACATGTACACATATACACATACATACAGGTGACACTGACATACGTAATTTTACATATTTTCCATGCTTTATAGTAAAATTGTTCATGAGATGTCCTTTCTAACTTTTTGTCTGTAGAGCTACAAAGCATCATTCTGAAATATCTAGTTATAAAACCCTACTAAGCCAAGTTCTTTATTTTCCTTCTTTTTTATTTCTGGATGAAAGATTACAGTGATGCCCATACTGTTAATAATTGCTCTGCATTTCCTATTCTAGCCCAAGGTCAATCTGATATACAATACTTTACAGAAAGTACAAATATGGCAAAGGAGCACTGGGATGTTTTTTCCTTTATACCCTTTGCATTAAAAATGAAATTGTGGTTTTTCCTTATTTGCAACATTTTTTTGGTTCAGGAAGAAAGAAAGAAATACCACATAAGTTAAGTATTTTCGTAACTTAAGGAAAGCTAACTAAAGAAACTGAAAAAAAAAAAAAAAGCAGGTAGATTTTGCTCAGAAATAACCTGGAAAACTGGGAGTTCAATATTAAGTGTAGAAAGCTGCAAAGCACTGAAGAAGAGCTCAGATGGAAACACAAAACAGGTGGATCATTTATGCCTACACGAAGTGAGCTCTTTGAGGATGGAACTTATTTCTGACTCGGTTTCAGCAGCACTAAACATGACTTCATTTTGTTATTTGTAAAAAGGAATGAGTTTAAAATGCTACACATTAAGAAATTACGTTGACCGCTCCCTTTTCTTGTCCTCTCCCTTCTGAGCTCTCTTACTGACAAAACAGATTTCCATTAATAAAGCCAATTTATTTCACTCTGCCTGTTGAGCAAGAAAAAAGCTTTGTGAAACTCCCAGCTGTGGCTTCGAGATACTGCTGCTTCCTACTTCTGCCTATATCTTGGCAACTTCTCCCTTATTCACATGCATATTTTCATAATTTTTTAAGGTCAAAGAGTCTCAGTGCTAAATGGGCTTTGAGCAACCTGGGCTGGTGGGAGGTGTCCCTGCCCATGGCAGGGGGGTTGGAACGAGATGACCTTTAAGGTCCCTTCCAGCCCAAACCATCCTATGATTCTGTGATTAAATGGGCGCCTTGCAGAGGTTTTGTGAGCAGCCTTGCAATAGTAAACCCCAGTTACACCTTCTTTTCACACGACATTTTTTTATCCCTAGAGCTACCCTAGCTTGTCATTGAGCTAAGCAAACTGAGCTAAGTGCTGAAATTGATTATCAAAAATAAAGATCACCAGGAAAAACTGTAGCGGCATCCATGTGAGTCTCAGGGGTCCATCGAAAGGGAGGAAAAAACCCCTTCCAATTCTCACACTTGTTCTGAGGCTGTTACCTCTACTTGCGTATGGCTCCTCTGACGCTGCCAGCCAGGGCGCCACCACAAACATCTCACTGCCAGGAACGCGTGCTCACACACACACATGCATGAACAGAAAACGATGCAGCAGGAGTGAGGGAGAAAGTGAGACGTTTCTCATTATTTCTGGTTATTCCTTCTGTGCACAGCCATGGAAATGAAACAATACCAATGATTTGTTGTACAGTCCACCTTGCACCGCTGCTACCAAAAGGTAAAGAGACAGCAGTCAACCCACCTCCTTCTTGACATGTTGCTTCATCATCTGTCACACAGTAATTCTCTAGGCAAATCACAACAAAAATTATGAAAATTGCTTCTCCTGCCACAACATCAGGGAAATTCAGAGCCTGTGTTGTCCCACCCAACAGCCTGTAAACATGCAACTGGTAGTGACAATTTTAACATGTGAAACAAAGTCGTTAAAGAGGGAAAGGAAGAACCTTCTGAGTTTACTTACATCAGTACTTTATTTTTTGGCTTACAATAATTATTGCCAACGAAAGACAGACACTCCGTGTCAGCCGAGTCCATAACAATAATTTGCAATACAAAGCAAAGAGACACAGAAGAAGTTTTCTAAAACATTGCGATGGAAGCCTGTGTCCCATCCACTGGCCCAAAGGAAAATTTTACTCATGTCTGTTGTCTGACAGTCACATGTTTTATATCAGCGCGGAACACTGAGCACACACAACTGAGGCAAAATCCTATAAAACTTATTTTCCATCTGCAACTGAAAAGCAAATGAAAAATAAAAACAGCACACCTAAAATCATGTACAGCCCAAGGCACTTCTAACAAATATTGTGATGAATTAATTTTATTTTATGATCAAAAACTACCAGGATTGAATTGGTATCATAAATTCCAATTCTGAACCTTTCAGTGTGCATATTCTGAAGAACAGTAATTGAAAGTCTGTTAAATTTTTCCGTGCTTTAAAAATAAAGCTCTCAGAAAAAAAAAACAAACTGAAAAGTCAGGTCAGTACTTTGATAAACCAAAAACTTAATTATATCTTCACAGGAAAAAAAAATACACTACTAATTTCCATTAGAATTAGAAAACCCTTTCTTCAGCCACTTTCTCTTTTAATAAAACTCTGTGAAATGAAAATTAAATGAACCTGTCTGGAGTTCTGGTTTTAAGCTAGCCCACAAACTGCCCTGTATATTTGTAACTTTATTCCATGCCTTTTCTCAGTGAAATCACAAGGGCCACTTAAATATCCAAAATGAGTTGCAATGAGTTTCCAACACCGGTACCTACCTACAGGTTAAATCTAGAAATAAATACATTACCTGGCTTTGAAGTAAGCTGATAACATTATTCGTCTGGTGCAGAAATTAACCCACTTTCACAGTCTTAATCAACACCTGGCCTTCACCTATTAGAGGAAATGCCACCTTTGAAATGCCACAAAAGTAATTATTGCATCGCTGCAGACTAACCAAGAATATTTTGAAATATTCTCCTATGAGGAAAGGCTGAAAGAGTTGGGGCTGTTCAGCCTGGAGAAGAGAAGGCTCCGCGGAGATCTTATTGCGGCCTTCCAGTACCTAAAGGGGGCCTACAGGAGAGCTGGGGAAGGACTTTTTACTAGGGCATGTAGTGATCGGACGAGGGGGAATGGCTTCAAACTGGAAGAGGGCAGGTTTAGATTGAACGTTAGGAAGAAGTTTTTCACTTTGAGGGTGTTAAGGCACTGGCACAGGTTGCCCAGAGAGGTTGTTGAGGCCCCATCCCTGGAGGTGTTCAAGGTCAGGCTGGACGTGGCCTTGGGCAGCCTGGTCTAGTGGGAGGTGTCCCTGTCTATGGCAGGGGGGTTGGAACTCGATGATCTTCAAGGTCCTTTCCAACCTAAACCATTCTATGATTCTATGATTTTCCTGACATACTGCACTGAAGCTTCTTTCAACCTTTTCTTCACGAGAAGGTACTTGAGCAGGAGAGAGCAAATAAATTGAGCAACAGTTAAAATGTGGCTCAGCTGAACAAACGTACTTGCTGTTCATTTATGCCTCTTACAGATATTCCATCTGAAGTTTGCAAAAGAACAGATCATGCTTCAGGGAAGCCATTAACAATTTTGACTATTATTTCTTTAGTTCTAATAACACAAAACAGATTCGGAGAGAAATCAGTTCATCATAGCCTTTTGAAGGCCGTGTAAAAGGCATGTACAATCACACCCTGACAAGCAACGTTAACGAGCCGCTTCTGGGAGGCATTTTTGCCAGAGTGGCTTTAGAGCGGCATTTGAATCCTGAGTCCTGATGGCAGCAAATGAACCCCCATTAGCGCACTGAGCCACAGGTTTTCACCCAACAAGAGCACAGCAAAGGAACAAAACCAAATCACCCTGCAGATTTTCAAATTCAGTATCTCCTGTATCGATTCCAGCTACTCACATTTCTAAAGTAAGTGGGGTTATTAATGGGCTATTTCTGCAATAAGAATCCCCAAATCTGTGTTCACCCAGACTAATGTTAACTTAACTACTCGGTCCTCTCCAGAAAATTGTATGAATTTTTCATTGGTATTGCTGAATTTCAGGGGGCAGGGGGAGGAGGAAATAAATCACAAATGCTTTGTGATTATTTTTTTCTGGTTTGGAACACATATACTGAGCTGTGTTCAGGCTGCCTTGTGATCCTCACTATCAAAATCAGTAGTTCATGACATGTGTAGGACAGCAATCTCTCCCAGGAAAATTCTTGCAAACAACAGAGAGATCAGAAAAGACTCAAAGTTGTTAATTTGCCTTTTCATATAAGTGCGTTGCTGCTTTTGCCCCTCCTTTAAATTAGCACTTTAGCTGCCATAGTCAATGTGCTTAAGCAGCGCTGCTCAATTCAGCTAAACGTACAAAAACCCTTCTTGGTTCACTGTGATTTGCAATTTAACAATACATATGCAAATGAAATTAGTGCTGGCAAAAAATAATTATAGTTGCTCATGGGAGGATTAATAACTAAAGTCTGCCCTGCTTATGTTGAGGTTTAATTTAATTCTGTTGCATGTATTAAATGAAGAAACTAATTCTGCGTTCAGTATTGTGTTTGGCAGTCAATATGTGCTCACATGAATGCGTACTTATTTAGATGGAGTGAAAAGGACGGTGTGCGGAGATACACCCGCATGTCTTGTAAAGATATAAACAGCGATAATTAGTTGGTGGGTGAACAGCATAATGCTTTTTTCTAGATATGCCAAAAAAACTGCCATTCATCATTTGAAAGTGATTAGGATTGACTTATTACTATAAGGTGTAATAATGTTGTTTAAACTACCCCCTGAGGCTATAAGTATTTAATAAAAGAACAACCACCGTCCTATACAATGTTCACACGAACAAATCAAATTTAGAGTGCCGCTATCAATATCTACCCCCGGGGCCACGTCCCCGCTGCCACCATCCCAGCCGGAACGCCGGCAGGGAGAGTTGGGCAGAGGGGTAACACTGCAACTCATTGGGTGGCAACACCAGCCAGCAGCTCTGACCCCGAAGCGACAGGATACTCACCTCTGACCCCATGGGGAAACTCCCAGGTGGAAAAGCCCTCCGGTGGCATCCCTCGCATGGCGCCTAACTCCTTTCACCGGCAACATGATGTTGGGCAGGACCCCCGTCCCAGCCCTCGCCGCAGCGGTGTCAATCCCCACCAACACCGATCTGAAGGTGTTCATTAACCTAAAAAAAAAAAAAATCATGAGCATTTCAGGGTTATAAGCACCTTACAAGACAAAATCCCTTCTAAATCGTAACGCAATTATCTGGCTGTTTACAAGACTTTTATGAGTTGGATTAGCTTTATTGAAGCCGGTGGGTACAACAGCTGTCTTTCATTTAGGATTAGCATAAAAATCAATCAAGCCCCCTTATGGAGCTAGCAAGCTGAAGCTGTAAGAGTCCCAATAAAAAACAAAATACAGACAAAAATATGAAATTTTTATGAAGCCAGAGAATACATGCCAGGGTTGGACATTACCTCTTGGAGAGGTGTGCCTGCATTTGTTTGAATTGTACGGTTTTGCTGTTTAGCACTTATTCAGGAACTTAAGTGAGGCAAAGGTAATGCTATTTAATTAATTTATAGCTATCATTTTTAAAGTTATGTACACTTTTAAACATTTAAAGCTTTCCCATGTTTCACCAGAGGAGATCATACATTCCCGCACCAAACTAGTTTTCTGCTGCGGGTATTTATATAAATTTGTCTGGCAAAAAACTTACTAGTGTTTAGGACATCCAAATAAGCCCACAAAAAGGGGTCTCAGAAACATCCAGAACAAATGCAAAAAATACAGGCTGAGCATTTCAGAGTAGTTTTCAAATCCAGTCAGCATAATACTTGAAATAAAGCAAGGGAAAAAAATATCATCGTAATTTAGTAATAACTAAATTTACTGGTAAGTAAAACAGACAATTGTATGAATTTCTCTTGTCAATTAGCATCCAACCAGTTTCCAGTGTAAAGTTATTATATTAAACCCACTGAAAACATTATTGGGTTCTTTAAATGGTTGTGACGATAATCTGATTGAATTTGATCTAACTTATTGTAAAGCTACAGAAATCAGAACATTTTATTTGAAACGAAGGAAAAACCTTTAGATGGAGTACACAAACTCATAGCCAGCATGACACTTTTCTAAAATTGTATTAAACTTGCACATATATTGCTAGAAGTTACCAAAGATTTCTACTCTTACAACTGCCGAAAATTATCTGGGTGTTTGAGAAGAGGTTTTAATCTGTGGAGTTTCAGGTTCCATTTGAACGTTACTCCACAGGAAAAGCAAGCAAAAAATCACTTCCCATAATGTTACAACTTCTAATTTTTCCCCACAGGTGGATCTAAAGTAATTGACAACTCACGGGGCTGTCGTTTTATTATTCTAACACCAGTCGTGCCTTGAATCGCTACAGAAAGATGCATCTTGAAGGGGGCTGATAACAGCGTGTCCTGCAGAAACCCTCTCTCTGCTGCCATGGACACTATCGGTAATTTATTGCGTGCACGTGTAAGCCACGCAGAGATGTTCATGTGCTTCCACATGAAGCATAAACCTTGTGAAATTTACTGAATTTATAAGCATGGAAGTAGGTTCTTACTTAGGTCTTGTACAGCTGCTATCGTTTATGCTCAGATAGCAGTGACCACTTTCATGCCCCACATTCAGAGAATCGGCTGTTTATCCGAAGAATAAGATCTATCGTATTTAGACCAGCCAATATTTCATACTAAATCCCTTTCCTGCCTTTAATTTTTTTTAAGCAAGATTAGAGGTAATATTTCTCCTTTATTTCTCCTTTCTCATTTAAATACTTCTTGAAATGACACTTCTTTTTCATAATGGCCAGTGTTATGAACTTACCTCAGTTACACACTCTAACCACCATAAGTGAAGCTATGCATTTGTTAGCAATAGGCACTCTCTTACATTACTTCAGCATCAGACTTTCATCAAAAAAAAACAGTATAAACAATAATAACTACATACATCATAATAGCCTAAAGGCAAAAAAAAACCCAAAAACATTCACTATGCAATGCTAAACTAACCAGTTCAGTATTAAACAGTGTCATCTTCAGAAGTGTGGGAAGGTCTCCCTAAAATCATCACTTAAACAAAGATTGCTTGAAATTCAGCTTGTGCAGAAATACCACTCCCGCATGATGATGTCTTATCTGATTGGACTTTGAAGACACAAATAATTTGTATAAGGGACAAGTGCTTAAGCACACGGGTGGCACAGGTGCAGGCTCATTAAATTTTAAAAGTTATTTGAATCAGACACTAAAACTCCTGCCTGCCGTTAATTCGACTTGCTTATATACGGGCATAGAAATTGTGAGACAGTCTTTGATTTTTATTTTTTCCACGCAGGCTGACTAATTGCGCTAAGGAGAGTAAATCCAGTATGATGGCAATTATCCATGCGCAAAATTAGTTTTTGTAGGAACTAGACTTGTGCTCTTTGCTTTCTAATTGGTGCATGGCACCAATCAGCATGTAATATAACACATCTGGGCAAAAGAAAGCACACAAAAAGCCGCACTTGAGTGCTACAAAGGAGGAGTCTGGTTGGTATTCCTGCTTCTGCTTCTTGTCCAGGGCTGCGGCAGGCGCGAGCATCCCCTCGTACCGCGCAGTACGCGAGCTCAGAGCAGAGCAAGGCGTCCTGCCCCACAGACATTAAACCGTCATTAAGGCCAGTGGTGACCCCCTGGATAATTTGTGCTGCCATCCTATTTCTGAGAGACATTTTTAAAACCGTATGGGGGCCATGAGAGAAGCAAAGCAAGCTGTTTCCACCTCCCGTATTCATTTGTCAGTCCCATCATCAGATTTCCTGGTAACGACAGATAAAACCTGACTGTGTTCATGTGGGAAAGTCATTTTGTACTGGAGTTAGGGCTCCCTTCTACCCCAAGTGAGTTTGCTGCTTTTTATGGATGACCAGGGGAGGAGCACTCAAGTGAGAATCGGTACCCAGCATGACATTTGCAATATAATTTGGGATTCTTTTGCCCCTTACTCCCCTTGTCCTTCCCTCCCAGGTAGTCACTCGTGACACCAGCCTCATGGCAGGATCTTTCCTCCGGATCTTGCACACTATAAAACTGACACATCTCCAGATGCACCACTATGGTCAGGCAGACAGCAACAGTTGTCTCTCACTTTTTTCCTTACATTAAGTCTATCTGAAAGCCCTCAGCACACCAAAGACACGGACCTGGTGGAGCGGGGCCAGAGGAGGCCACCAAGATGCTGTGAGGGCTGGAGCCCCTCTGCTGGGAGGACAGACTGGGAGAGTTGGGGGTGTTCAGCCTGGAGAAGAGAAGGCTCCGCGGAGACCTTAGAGCCCCTTGCAGTGCCTAAAGGGGCTCCAGGAGAGCTGGGGAGGAACTCCTGATCGGGGAGGGGAGTGATGGGACACGGGGGAATGGTTTGCCACTGAAAGAGGGGAGATTTAGGTGATATAGCAGGAAGAAATTCTTGACTGTGAGGGCGGTGAGCCCCTGGCACAGGTTGCCCAGAGAAGCTGTGGCTGCCCCATCCCTGGAGGTGTTCAAGGCCAGGTTGGACGGGGCGTGGAGCAACCTGGTCTGGTGGGAGGTGTCCCTGCCCAGGGCAGGGGGCGTGGGAACAAGATGGCCTTTAAAGGTCCCCCCCAACCCGAACTATTCTATGATCAGATATGGAGTAGCATCTATAGCATGTCCCTGTCATTTGCTGTTATGTTACTACAGTTGTCACTGGGAGAGATTGAGTGTTAAAAAAAAATCATATATGATTTAATGTTGCCATTTAATTGCATTAAGCTTACTTGCTTAAGACCTTAAAAAAATATATTTAATGAAGATGTTAAAGTAAACTATAGTATGGATATAATTGAGGACTATCACCAAGAAAAGAGTTAGCATCAGAGGATTATAGTATTTTTTAGTACCTTATTAAAATAGTCAGCATGGATATGAAAATTTTTAGGGACATCTTGCCACATAAATAACTGGACCATTACTTTCATACATTGTACACTATATAAAATGTTAATAAGCCTTCTGAAATAGCTCTACATTATAGAAACATATTTTATATTCCATAAAATATTTGGAACTACATTATTCACTGCATTTTGATACTTTTTTCCTGAAGGCTTGCATAATGCAAAAGGGACACAGAATCACTGAAATGAAAACCACGATGTTTTAGATGAAGCTTCAAATATAGAAGGCCAAAGAGCTGCAGTTGTATGCAGCACAGGAAAGGTCACCAAGGACTGGGTAAGGGCCCCGTGGCGTTCTCTGGAGAGGGTAAATCCCATCTTGCTGGTTGTGCAGCATGTGGAAGTTAATTAAGTGGAGATAAGTGTTTCCTCCTTCCCAGTCAAAGCTCACCTCAGATTTTACCAAGAGCAGGAACAAACACCTAGACTATTCTTTTTTGTCATTTGCAAGCTGATGGATTTCATATGAAAATTAAGAATTCTATCTACATATAAAATAGTATAACAAGAAGTACAGATGTTATTTCTCATCAGATTTCAATAAAAAGGATAAAAAGCTTCAGCAGAAGGAAGCTTATTTCTTGCAACATGTTGCAAAATTCATCAGACTGACACTGTTTTCTATGAGACTACAAAATAACAAAGAGCAGATCATTACACAAAAGTCAAGTAAGCCATTTGTTACGCCTTTCCTCTTACAAACAGGAAAGCCAAACCAGAGGTCAAGTACTTAAGCCAAGCCAACCACGGGAAAGGAGCCAGAGGAGCTTCTTTAACAGCTTTCACGGCTTCCGAAAGCATCTTCCTGGAAACCTGAAATTGTGCTGTTCCTTTCAGAAGTGTTTCCCTGCTAGTGACTAATTATTACAGTCTATGTGTCTACACAAAAAGGCCCCCGATGCACCATTAAAGACATTAGCCAGTGCTTTTTGAAAGAACCAGAGCAGCATGGTAAAAACCAATTCTGCAACCCACAGAGTCAGCCCCAACAGCAAAACACCAATAGCCGCTGGACTGCAATGTCTGGAGGCGGTCGGGTGCAGGACTCATGCAGAAGGTCAAGGTAAGCAGCCGGGGACAAGAGGAGAGACACTTACTCAGTCACCACTGCCAAAGACAGGAGAGGACATCACAACTGTGATCAACTTCAGTATTATAAAGTAAACCCAAAGTATGACCGTAGCTGTGCTACGTAAAGCTGTGGCTCACAAATGGACTTAGCCCAAAATTTTCAACAGAGTGAAATCTGTCCCACATTATTTTTTCACAACAAATAATTTTATCAGACAAGAAGTATGAGCCCTAGACAGGTCCAAAATACATCCTGTGATTATCAGAAGTAGCCAAAGAGCAAAACAATTCAAAGTTTGGGATATTTCTTGTTTGAACTCAGCATATGAAAGTCATTCTACTTATCTGACTCTCCTGAGAGAGTAAATAAATCAGATATAAAACCCCACAGTAAAAGTGTTTCTTCCCAATTATGCTATAATTTACGGAACCTTTCAAGGTTGTGTATGTCATTGTGGTTTGATTTAAGAGGATCCATAACCTGTTGAAACCAATGAAAAACTCTGTATGAACTCAGCAACCTTTGGAACAACCCCTTCTAAACCATTCAAAGTCAAACTTTTTGAATTCCAACACCATGTGAAACAAAACCCAAAGAACATTTTATTCTTCAGATACTTTCTTATGGGATCAAAGAATATGTATTTTATCTTGGGCAACTCACAAAAAAACCCCACATAGCTATAACCACGGAGTTACTGTGCATTCATTTATTTACAAGGACACCTCATGACCACCATCATTGATATGTCACGTGCTTGACAATTGCATAGGTTCAGGGCAGAAAAACCACTATATAACTAAAAATGATCATTGGAATTCACTGTATTATATATTGATCTACCTTAATAAGGGAAGGTGGGAGCAGCAAACAGGAAAGGTATACAATATTACTAGAAAAGCAATCCCAGCTAACCCCCAAGCATCACTTTCTCCCCCAAACTGCAACACTGTTTTGCCGAGGAGATTGTGAAAAGACTCACTATGGCCCAGTAAAGGGCTGTTTATCACTGGGTACTTACTCAAATTTACTGCAGATCAGCATCCTTCCTTCCTGCTACCACACCTTTGGAGAAGGGTCCACTCAGGCGTGAAAGCATCATAGAAAGAAATGCTTTAAAAAGGCATGAGATCCATGCATTATTTTTTTTCCTTGAAAAATGAAGACTAACACAGTCAACTCAAAGCCAATAAAGAGAGCAGATTTCTCCATTCAAATTTTTCTATTCTGTACCTGTAACAGAATAAATATGTATCTTCATTTAGGAATACAGTAAGTACAGGAGGACCACAGGGAGACAGGCATCTGTGTACTGGTTTGTGAAAAACAGTCTCAGCTGACTACGATGATTAAGCACAATTGTTGCTTGCTGATAGACAGCAACTGGAACGAAGCTCAGCCTTTGATGGAGAAAAAAGCATCAGGACAAAGCGCAAATGTTCCTCCAAAGAAGGAAATATCTTTTAGTTACTTTTGAGCACATCACCAATTTATTTTCCAACGAACATTTGATGGAGACATAATCGTTCATGTTTAATGTCAGCAGACCTAAGTAGCAAGTACTTACAGCCCCTGTAGTGTCTAGCCGGGTGCTGAAGGCGTGTAAGACCTGCTGCCACCAGCCAGGGAGTGCTAAGTGAAGTTGGCGGCATTCTTGTTCCATAAAGAGACGGCAAACTCTTCAGCTCCCACTTTCAGAAGAAATGAAAGAAGTTTTGTATTTTCTTTTAAAAAAAAAAAAAATCAAAAATGCTTTTTGACATCCCCTTTTCTGGTCCTTAAAACCTTTCCATCAGCCCAATGAAAGTGTCTTGCACTGGAAGCACACCCAGGAGACAGGCACTGATAGACTTCCTACTGTTATTATAAACTCTCTGACTCATTGGTAGAAGTTGCTTGTTAGAGAAGGTAATAAAAGCCAAACAGCCAATAACTGTACTGTAGTGAAAATGTTTAGCTATTAAATTTAAATGAAAGATCTTTTATACGTGCCACATTTGCATCCTCCTACAAGGCAACTCAAAAAATAGAAAACTAAAGAAAACATTTAAAGTTTACTTTACAAAGTCACAGTGCTGAGAAAAACAAAGGCTTGGATACATGGTTTTATTTATGGAATGGGAGATACTAAATGTATTTTTGGATAGGATTTTTAAAAGTGTTGAAATCAGATGTTTAGACACTGAGAAAAGTGTTACATAAGTAATACACCATGACAAGCTTATCGACTTAATGAGGTTCAAAAAACAAATTAAATTAAAATTTTAAAGTTTAGGAAAAATGCATTAAACACTTGTAACTTAACACGTCAGTTAGACAGGAGTTCAGCCTCAATGGCAAACATAACACATGGAAAACATCACCTAAAGTGGACACAATTTAGAAACACCTTAAATGTTCATCCCATCTCCAGTTCACACCGCCCGACCATGGAAGAACTCTTTTTCTGCAACATACTCTCATTACAGTCATTAATGTATAACTATCACAGAGAGAAATTAGGAAAAGGGGACCTGTATTAGTCGTCTTAAGAACTGTGTTAACTAATTAATCTTGACAACAAACGATTTTAATCTTGTAAGAAATAAAGACTAGCAGGAAGGTATTTTGGAACTAACTGCTTTTTTGGCTAAATGATGATACCTGCCTTACGTCACCTTTCCTCAATCCCATTCAGAAACACACAATTGCGTGTGCCAGAAATGCACATTTTTTAGCATATGTAATCTCATAAATGGAGCTCCAGTGCACAGTTGCCTTGAACTGTGCAGCTGGAAGAGAGAAGCAGAGGTGGTGAAATGCTGTTAACAGAGAAGTCGGTTACGGATAAATCAGAGCCAGAAAATGATTTATTTTGCCACACTCTCAGCGGCTCAGATCACAGATTTTATTTATTTATTTTTACAGGCGAGCATGAAAGCCATTTTAAAATAGCATCACATCGTACCACTCTCACAACCTCAAAGGCCAATACCCAAATTTCTTTTTTGTGGAGGTCTTTTATGGGGAAAAAGAGAAAACCTAAAGGCAGAGCTATACCCCGGCTCTCACCCTCAGCCCTCCCACTCCTCCAGCCACATGTGCTCCCTTCAGCTGCCACCTTTCCTGGGAAATACTGAGAAACAACGGACCTCATGCAGAAATCAGCAGGCTCAGACATAGCCCAGTTGGCACAAACAAGGCCTTGACATTATTAATCAATGGCACTTTACTGTTCCTCTCGAGCAGCCCAGAGCCGCCGGCACAGCCAGCCGTGAGCCCCGCTCTGCCTCGCCACATTGTGCAGCACCGAAAAACCACCCAAGTGTAACTCAGGCACATGGAGGAGACACAGCCCTCCAAAATTTGGAGTTTCCGTGTCATCTGATGAATGGCAGCCAAAAACAAATCAGCTGTTTACTTGACGGCCTGAGGATTCGCTACACGACCACAGGCCCTGTTACAAGAAGTAAGGATGCTATGCAGAAAAATGAACAAAATTCATAACTTGGATTGGTTTTGGTTGGTTGGGGTTTTTTTTAGGAAGATGACAGCTCCTAATCTGTTACCTACAAGAAAAGCGTCTCGTCATTTGAAGGAGTCGCTTCACAATTTCAACACATGTACCTCACAGTGGAAGGCCAGACTCGCACTCTTAAATCATACAGATGTGTGACAGGTTCCTGACAGTGAAGAACCGTGGATTTATTTGGTGTCCTGCAGAAGTTAAATAAACAAGGAAACGTCTTGCAAACACGCTGCTTCCACTTGCTGGGTTTGTTTATTCAAAACACCTACACCTTGCAGCGCCCCGCGGGGGTTTCCAAGGGAAGGATCAGCAGCAAAACAACAGCTAAGGACAAGGACAAAGGGTTTGGGCTGAGTCTTGGGATAAACAAAACCATTATAGGCCTCAGGGGAAAGAAAAAAAAAAAATCATACAAATGAGAAGGTCTGTACCTAAACATTGGCTTTGAAAACCAACCCTCATTCACATTCCGATTATCAGAGCGCTGGCAGAGGGCAGCATTCCTGGAAACCCCAGCTATCCATTGAAGGAAGCACAGTGTCAGAGACTCAAAAAAGGGTTAAAATGTACAGTATGCACTTGCAAAGCTGTATAAACATTGTGGGAGATACAAAGATCCACAAGCATTTAAATAAGCTGATGTCTGACTGTCCTGGGTCGTTCTTCAAAAACCCTGAGGTTTGCACGAGCTCCGGGAACCCTTTTTTTCCCTGTAACTGGCCAAGATCTGAATGAGCTGAATGGCCTTCAAGCCTGACCTTGGCTAAAGGAAAAATAGCAGTCTTCAAAACCGTGCAAACCATCCTCCAAATCGACTTTTAAATTCTACCAGTGCTGAAGAATAAATAGCACGCGGCGTCTGTTAGAGATGTGGGTTGGCAGCCTATTACATACTAATGTGGCCCTAATTCCACCAACTGAGCAAATTTTACTTGACAATACTAAATTACCACACATCAATAACGAATAGGTTTTTTTGAAAACTTATTATATAGGACTGTATTATATAAATAATATGCAATATTTATTAATGGTTGCTAATTGCAGTATTATTGTCAGGGATAATGAGACTTTCAAAATATAATGGCTTCCCTAGACGTCATGCTGCTAGCTCAGAAATATTCCTGGTTTTTACTGGAGCTAATACTCAATTTAGTGCATGCAAATCACAAACCTAAAGAAATACAGCAAACAGTCTACGCCTCTCATGCTTGAACAAGGAAAAAATCATCAACTCTTCTTTAACGTCTTCTCTGGTGTCGTAGAATATTTATTGAAATACCTTTGATGTTTTTCCTCGGATGGACAAATACCATCCGGATTGTTCTTTTCTCCAGATGGGATGAGTCACAACAGCTTCAGGTACTTTGTGTTATGACTAAACTCCATCACAAAGATAACAAAAGGCTTCACGCAGCATTCCCTGCTTAGCCCATATTTCAGCAAAACTCCCTCTAAAATCAATAAGCATTGTGCAAGAGTTATGAGGAAAGCAGCATCAAGTAAGCTCTATTACCAGTGAAAGAAAACCTCTATCTTAGAAGTATATTATTTTAACTTCACCAAAAAATTACATTAGGCTCCTTAGAGCAATACCTATCATTTGATACCTACCAATAAACGTGTGGAGTGTTTTATCAATTAAAAGCAACACCCATCATTTGATGTGCAAACTGTTTGTGCCCTCTGTGCCCACCGGGGACCCTGCCCAGCGTCAGAATGAGTCGTGCATGATGGAAACCACAAGAACCTGCAAATTGAAACCACAAGAACCTGCAAGCTGGGTCTCAGTGAGACAGAAATAAAAATAGCGATTTGGAGCTTCGTCAAGAATGAGCTCCTCATGAAGCCATTCTTGTTTTCTAGTCCCAAAACAGAGTGAGAGCACGCACTTTAGTAGGGGGAGGAATATTCTTCACTATTCAGCACATGTATGTTGAGTATATACTGTTCCTTCCCTTACCATTGAGCAGGGCAGAGGGACAGTCATGCAGTGACATAATATTTGTATAAGTCTACACACATATACAGATAACAGCTATGTCACAAAAGCGCCTTTCTCATAACACAGCAATTCCCACGTGGCTAACTGGAAGCCAGCTAGTAAAACAGGAAAGTTATTCAGCAGCAACATCTTAGAATTTAACTTCATGAAAACATTCCTCTTCTTCACTGTGGAAATTGCTTAAAATGTGTCTGTGTATTAGACACCTCACCCATGAACCCTTTTCCCTACTCAGGAACTGCTTAAGACATTTTATTGATTATACTTCTGCAATTAGAGTGCGCTATAAACCAGAACAGTGCCAAGGCTTTTGGAGGAGCATTTACTCAGGGAAATGCATTGAGACAGGATTATAGAACATGGTGGTATAAGGCTTCAGCCCTTCAAATTACCATTTCATGCAATGCACTGCTGAGGATTTTTTGATTTGTTCCTCGAAGATACGCTTTGACACAGCATCAGAGCAGAAGCTTCTCAGTGATCTGTGAAAATCAGTCAGCATATTTTAAATAGAGGGGTCCAACAGTTTTGAAACTCGTACGCTGGGTCAAACTGAATTTACAGCTACACATGCAAGTACTGCGCTGGTAAGCGAAAGCAGAGTTTGCCTTTTGAATTCTAAATGAAATGTGCCTCATGTGAAGGCTAGACATAAAATTTTATAAACTGCTGCAATACTTACATGCCCCTTTTCAAAATCACCTGGGCATCGGGGAGAGAAGTTCCATCCGATTTCGCAGAATTTGGGCACTTCTGAGATGATGCTATTGTATCATCAATATCCTTCAGTCTTCCAGAGTATCACAAAACTTGACCTTAGACATCAATAGCTCTGAGGAATAATTCTCTAAAACACATAAACCAAGTGAACAAAAACAAACAAGCAAAACCCAAATATTTTTTGTTTGCTTCTTTGAAAAGGAGTATTACTTTTGTTTCTATTCTTACTTGGATTGGTGCATAGGGAGAAACAGCCCAACAGCCAATCCCTGCTCACAGCGATAGACCAGTCCAGGCCACGGGAACAAACCCAACATCTTCTACCCAGCTGTTGGGCAACAGAGCTGCACCCCGCCTTGGGGAATGGCTAAAGGAAGTTGGCAGAGTAGTACCCATGGACTAACCTTAAAAAACTCCTAATAGTTTTTGAACACAACTTATTGCAAACTTAATGTCTTATGGATGTGAACTGTCTCTAGCTGACGAGGTAAAGACATCGTACCACACGAGAAGTTCTTTCCTTCCCGTGCACAGAGAGTCAGGCTACATCAAAGCCCTCAGCAGACATAAATAAAATCACGCTAGAATTTCAGTAGCAAGATGAAAAGGTAAATGAGACGCAGTTCCTTCTTGGAGAAAAACAAGAGTGCAACACACTGTGCTCTACAGCATTTAAAGGCAAGACAATCTGGCCTAAAATTCATGTAGCTGTCACTAACCTAAGCAAAAAACCTGTCCACATGCTCCGAGCCATGTGTGTAACTATACTTAGGGATCTCATGGAAAGCAGGCAGGACCTCAGTTTTGCACATCACCTCTAAGAGATGTTTGGCTTGAACAAATGCTGTCACACGACACAGGAGTGTTTCACAGCTGTGGTTAGCTCTGCATAGCCTGCTAATCCCAACTTCACTTTTTTAAGAGGAGTGGAAGGAGGGGAAGAAAGAAAGAAAAAAAAGAGCATGATGTGTTTTTCTGTCCTTTTGATTTAGAGTTTTCAGACCAACTCAGAGCGGTCAAGCAGCCATCAGCTGCCCAGCATCAACGCCCGGCAAAAACAAGGCCAGGGAATGGAGAAGAGGGCAGGCCTACGTGAATGCCAGTGATGCCCCACATAGTAATGGTGGAGCGGGTCCGTGGAGGATGCTCCAGGGGAGAGACGTGAGCTGCAGCCACATGGCCAAGCTGAGGATGAGAGGCGGAAGAGCTGCTTCCCTCGGAGCAGTGTCCATGGCTGAAGGCACTGCCCCTGCGATGGCGGCTCGGGAGATTGTGCTGGGCTGGAGCCTGCAGAGCCCCGGGAGACGACGCAGAGCTGTGCAGCATGGATCTGCTGGTGAGACAGACATCCCTGCAAGGTATGGACATCACCTTAACTGTGCATATTACAAATTACCTGTTTTCCGTTATGAGTTCCTCAGGGGAAAGGAATCAAGTTTTATAACTAGCGGAGTAACATGCCAAATAGTTCCCTGACCGAACATGCAAAATATTATTTAAAAGGAGCTACTATTATATAATCAGGGTTTATAAACTGACACATTTCTTTGCTGTGCTGGGTTCCAACTGAAAGTACATTTTTCTCAGCCTCATTCTAATGTGGCTGCAAAGAAAATGATTCTTTCCAGAAGTAAAGACTGCAGGAAGAAAGCTTTTAGCAGCCTGAATTTCTCCACCTTAGGGTAGTTAATTCACATGCCAAGCAGTGATGATTTATAAACCGTCGCTACTGTGGCCTCATCATTAAACAGTCATGTAAATATTGAAAGAGAAAATTGCAAATATGTACTGTGTCCCGTGAGAGGGCTCACAGCGTGGGCTGAACTGGACCCTCTCCACCCCCAAAAGCAGAGCAGGATCAGGCTCCACAGACCCCGCAAAGCCCTGGAGAGGCTGCGGAGGGACAAGAGGAGACCTAGAAATCCCGTCCAGCCACATCTCTGGGATGTCTTGTAAGCAGCGTCTTGCTTTGGCAGCTTCGGTTGGAGCCAACTTGTTCTCCCTGCCCTGCCACAGTCTGATTCTCATATGCACTAAATCTTCTGTACATGGTTTGACTCAGGAAAAAATCAGTTAACGAGCTAGACAAATTTCTGGAAACACTGGCTGACCTGCCTGCAAGATACTCAGGAATAGGATAAGCTTCTGGCTTCCAAACAAATTCACATCACAAAAGCGTACACTATAGAAGTATATCTCCTACTGCATGTCTTCCTCTGTGCAAGAAGTAACATGCTTTTTTACCTTCTTTCAGAGTTATTTCCTTGCAAGGAAATTACAATTGATTAATAATAACAAGTTATAAATATAGAAATGCCCCTTCATTTGACCATAGGCTATGCTTTATAGCTATATAGCTATATAGCTATATAGCACATCTACATTTATATACGGTACATCTACTTTCCTTTTCTTCCAGCCTTTTCTGCTAGAGCATTAGCAATTACGAGCAGTTATGGATGATAAGGATGGAAATTTCTTGCACATCTATGTTCAGGATTGCTCAGTGTCCCCTATATATATCTTTTGCTACCTACATCAGACCATAATCACTGCACTTGGTCATTTCTTTTAGTGCATAATGGATTTATCTTGCAACACTGGCCTTTAGCAGAACAGTTGAGGAAGTCTCCTGAAGCACATGCTTAATTTTGGCATCCGAGCAAATGGTTTAACCTAAGCATAGGCTTAATTTTCCCACTTTTGACAGTTCGATAGAATTGCATGACCTAATTATCTGGCATGACCTGAGAAGCACTGGGACTGGAAATGGTACAAAAATGGCAGAGACATCATGTCTTTAATGGGAACATTTCCGAAACAGACAACTTACATCAGGACTGCACAAACCCAACTGTTTTTTTCTTTCTACTGTCACTGACCAGTACTAAAAACCTAAAGTTTTGAATTATGGTTTTGCAAAGCTTTAGGCTGGCTGAATTGCTGCTGACCCAGGCAGCAGCTCGGAGGTGTTGGATGCACAGTTGCCCACCTCCTCCCACCAGCATTCGCCTCTGCTGTGCCGATGGCTTTGGTGGCATTCCCTTCCATGGTCTGGGCACATCCCTACTCATTTGGCTTGCTATCATCATCCAGGAAATCTTTGCTCTATCCATCTTTCCTTTTCCCTCCTGTTGCTTTTTGTTTCAGAACTTCCCCCACCTCTCGGGTCAGCAGGGCAGATCCCTGCTCTTCCTCCATCATCTCCTTGACGGCTTCTTCACAGCTGGCAACAGCTCTGCAGCTTCTTCCTCCCACCGTACTGGTATTAGAAATTTAGCCCCAATGTACTGTCCCACAAGGTCACTACCTCAAGCTGTGCCTCACCCAAGTCCGCATGAGATCGCAGATTTGAGAATGTGCATATAATATTTAGCATTAAGTAAAGCTCAATATTTCCCTTTTTCATTCTCTGCTACTTTATAGATCCAATAACAATTAGCTACATTCCAGATGTCGTGTGAAGAGTAATCGATGTCTGTAAGGCATTTCCAAAGGAAAAGCATTACATAAATTTAAGGTAAGTTATTATTCTTATAGTTCCTTTACACTGATAATGCCACTACTTTCCCAGGGATGTGCTGGGCATCCTCTCACAGTGAAGCATTCAGCACAATGAATAATGGAATTACGTTGAAGCAAAAGTTTCCTTTTCTCCTTGGACTAACTGCACTTAAACTGTGTGCACGGCACAGCGCTGCAGAACTCAACAGCTGTTTTTGCAAATCCTTCCTCTTCATAGGACGCAGTACTGCGGTTTTCTCTGTTCATCTCTAAGACGCGCAGGCTGTTTCTGCTGTGACATTGCGTTTCGGGAAAACAAGCACTTTCACAAATATTCAAAATGCAAATGAAACACACAATCACTTGTTCTGCTTTATATTACACTTTGAAACATGGTATCAGCAAACAAATAAAAAAAAAAAGTGTTTCATTTGTGGTGAGCCGTGCCTAGAAAATGGTGTGGGGATGATATATGCAGCCTGTATAAACTAGAGGCACAGAAGGCTGTTAGATACAAATTTTAAAACTTAAATTAATAAAAGGAAAGAATGAAGAATCCCAGCGAAAGCAAAAGCACTGGGTTGCAGCAGAAGTACAGCAGCCTGATCTAAACATCCATGAAGCCAAGTCTTCCAATTGATTTGGGGAACTATCAGCTGCTTATAAAACACAAGCCACTGAGGGTCCATCAGTAACTCTGAAATTTAATGGAATTGCTTTGGGGCATTCCTGGCACCATCTTCCAGGCATGAGAACTGGAAACTCCTGCTTCCAGATAATTGCTGTACAAACAGCTTCTCCCCAAGACCTATCTACACCGGAGAGTATTTAAGAGAAGCTGATGGAAAAGAAAGCGATGCAGATGCCGACACCGGACCTAATGGGAAGCCAAGCCCTTATTCACCCTCTGGACCACCAGTGGGAACCTTTCCCTGTTGGCTGCTGTGTGTTGCAACCACCCAATTGATTTCCTTCAATTTATTTAAAATGGATGGCGGGTGGGGTCCGTTGCTGGCAGAGGTGTATGCACATCGTTTAGTGACCACCACGGGTCACTCCTTTGTTGATGGCTCTGAAGAGGATCAGACGAAGGCGCGGATCAGGATTCATCACCACACACACACTCCTGCGTCCGCTGAGTGACAGTGGTGGGGCCAGAAACTCCTGCTGACGCTCAGATTTACGGGCAGGTAAAACCCCTGACTTCGGTTTTCTACTAATTGACAGAAGAGACTCAAAAGCAGAAACAAGATGGGTTTTTCCCCAGGGGGTGTCATCAGGGGCATTCTGGGTGATGTGTAGGTTAGAGTATTTCATCCTCGGTTTTCATTTGGTGAATCAGTTGACAATCAGGTGCAACGCACCTGGAGCAGGGGACGTCCTCACCTGCACAGGAGCCAAATGGGGGATAAGTTTCAAACTAAAAGTTACTGCAGTACAAACTCTGCACTGTGTTACACCTGTGCCACATTTAGACACAACAAACACCATTTGATCCTAAGAGGTATTTGCATACAAAGGCCAAACCTAACAACAATGAGAAATTAAAGTAGACCCCCAGTCAGCCCGTGATGAATATCAAGTCACGAGAGGTCAGACACTCTGCTTTCCTCCTGTCCTTCCCAGTGACATCCCGAGTTTGATCCTACATAATTACGTTGTGCTTTTTCCCAGCTGGAGGTAAGCGAGTTTTAAATTTAGTATGTCTCCGCAGAGATTTATGGGTTGCTCACCCCTCGCAGGATTCAGCAAGACTAACACCACCTCGTAGGACCTCTGCACCGACATCAGGACTGTCAGCAAAGAAGTGATGATGACAAGATCTTTACAGTGGGAGGCTAATAGCTGACTCCTCCAAGAGACAGAAATTAGAGATCTATGTGACTGTTTGGTCCATTTTTCTGCCAGGCCGTTCCCTCAGCGCTGCCTCCTGAGGCACAAGGACACAATTTAGCACCTCTGGCTCCAGCACTGTGTTCAGTCAAGAGAGAGGAGCACAACGGGTGAGACTCGCTCCTTTTCTAATAGCCCTCGCAGAGACAAAAGTCTGAAATTGGTTTGTTCTTCCATTCCACTACTTCTAATTATACTCTCTGCACTTACATGTTGCACACTTAACATTGCCCTGAACAAATACTGTAAGGACCAAAACTTTCCTTCAATGACCTGGGGCAGGGGGGAACACATAAAACCTACAAATGGAAAGAAAGAAAGAAAGAAAGAAAGCAAAACAAGCACGACAAAATCTACTTGTGACAAATGCACTGGATGAGTTTTCTATCGATGTGAAATCCTGGACTTTGCAATATTGCCAAGGTCAGAGGCAGAAGGCTACACCAGATTAAGGACACCTATAAATTCTTTTTCTGCCTCAAGGTCACTTAAACTTTTGCAATTTACATACACTACCCAAAGATTTCTATAAGTAAATCCTTTATTGCCTTTGTCTCCAATTTCTTTTTCCTTTGCCCTTTTGGATGCATGAAATAATTTTCAAAACATTAGATACAATAAATTCTTCTAGATGTTTACCACATCCTTAGAGGGAGAAAGCTTATCTATCCTTATGTTAAATGAAAGAAATACCTTCTTCCACAATTTTCATTTACTCAATTTGAAATCTAAATCATAAATGTAATAACCATGAACTATACTAAAATCTCATTGTCTTCTCTACAAAATCCATGGCATTTTACTTATTTCTCTGTGACTACCTGCTGTTGTAGATTTTCCCCACAGAGAAATGACTAAGAGTTATATTATAAGGATTTTTTGGTTTCGTAACAGCATAAATGCAGGGTAAAAGAGCTGTAGAAAGAATTGGGTCCCTGAGACCAGTCCAGTCCCTGAAGCAGCTCAGCTCTAAGTTGTATCATCATAGCACCTGCCCTGTTCAAATGAGACATCTACCTTCGTCCTCCCAGAAACATGGGATGGAAATTGCCCCCAGGTGGACAATATGCTCATGGTGCCATGCCAGCTTTCAGTGTGACAAACCTGAGAGAAAAATGGCCGAGAGGTAAAGCTCCCTTTTATTACAAGGCATTTTAAAAGCCCTATGGAATTACTCCAAGGGAGTAAGAGTTAAACTGGCTCTTCAGCCATCACAGGCTGGAGAGTTTTGATCCATTAACCTTGCATGATAAAACACGATAGAAGGGATGTCAGAAAGAAAAACACAAAGGAATTCTTTTACAATTCACAAAACCAACTTGAGAACAGGCTAACGACTATCCGGACAGTATGCATGCGGTCACCAGCACCACTTCTGCAAAGTCCATTTCACAGGCTCACACAGCCCTTGGTCACACCAGGGAGCACAGAGCGATTTCTTTTCGGCATTTTGCTTTTGCAGCATTCTGCTATCCTTTATGAGATTGGAGAGCCATATAAAAGAAGAGCTGCCTGATATTAATAGCTTTATGATGCAGATTTTTGGTGGGGCAAGCATTTGAAGTCAACAAGCATAAATCACAGAAGCAGAAATCCAAATTATCCAGGCACAGAAACTGCCGCGACATTCTTTGCATATCTCAAGTCTCCAAAGGAGTACGCACATAAAGACTGTATGTAAGGAGCTATAACAAAAAGCAGGAGATATTTCAGATATGTTAAAGAATACCTGCAAAACCCAAATGTGACACCCCTCCACAGGCATTATAATTTTCATAAGGAATGCCGACTATCATTTAAATCATGAGAGAAGTGCCGAAACCAGACATCACAAGCCCTAGTCCTCTACTGATTATGGTATTTATTGACTACAATACACACATGATTGCAAGCACACAAAACAAGAGTCTTGTGGGTAAAGGAAGGGGGATTGTATTTTTCAACACGAGTTTCTCATTTTATGCAGATTCTGTTCTCTTTTATGGCATTACTCTCACAACCACAAAGATGTACCACTTCTAAAAGCAATAACGTCAGTACGCAATTGAATTAATTTTGAATATGGATGAAATCAGAGACTCTGCACTGCAGATTTCAGAGCCAAACTTGGTTCTGAGGTGCATAATAAGCTTAGTAGCATTACTACAACAACACAGATAAAACATTTACTGCAGATGTATTGTAGGCCATTAAAATATCATGCCGTACAAGCTCCATTTGCACCTGCACTCCCTCTATTTAACACCTTTCCATTTTGCTGCTGTTGGAGTAAAGTACTTAATTTATTTTAAATATGTTTATCCTACCTTGCTGCAGGCCAACACCCTTCAGGATTTCCTTTTTCCTTCTGGTACACTGACTGAATTTTAGAGATGACATCTCAAAATGCGCCTCTTCTGGATGCCATCCAGTAGCTCAGCACAGCTCTTCTGTGCCAGTCTTCATCTGCCAGCGTTACAGATGTCCTGTGCCATTACAGCGCGCTATGCCAGCTCCTCTCCTTGTTTGCAGCTGGTTTATAGGTACTCGCTGGTGATGAGAACCTGGACAAATCCAGAAGCAACATCTTGCAATAACTGGTGGACTGCAATTTGCAAACTGCCAACGAAGGTGGCTAATGAGGTTGGCAAAGCGTGGGTCAGAAGGCAGGAAAGTCTTCGTAACATGAGGTGCTCAGTATTAGAATGAAATGAAAAAAGAATGAAAAGAGCAGATTGGGGGTCAAATCACAGTCCCTTTAACTCTCCAAAAAAGGTTGGTATCAGCACCTACTCCCCAGCCAGGCAACCTCAGGAAAGCATTTGGTGGGCACCTTTAAGCAAAAGTTCTCAACTTAAAGTGAGATCAGCAAAAGTTTTTCTTTAACCTTTTACCACAGGCCACCCACTCAGCTTAGCACAGACCTCGGGTGAGAACACAGGAGTAAGTTCCTTTAGGGGCAGCACGCCACGAAACGGCTGCGGTTCAGCTCAACACCACGTTCCCTGGCTGCTGTACAGGTTAGCACTGCACTCAGCAGGACTGGTGGTCAAACTGGGACTGCATTTCAACGAGTAACATCTTCCATTGCAGTCTGTACCATGAAAAGCATGATAATTATAGGAGAAACTATATATTACCTCTGGTGCTCTACTTTAGCTGCAGATGCTTCCATTCCTAAAAGCGGTATGTGTCTACTTCATAAGAAACTTTTTATACCCAAACACCTCTTTTCATTCTGTCTCACTGGACTGCGTCAAAAAGCCACTAAAGAGCCTTGTGCAGCCTTGAGACAGCCGTTCCTTTGCCTCGCTCTGTCCTTTCATGTAGAGCAATTTTTTATCTGAATTATTTAGCAGTTACTGCATCAGATATTGTTTTGCAGGAGACTAAGAGGAAGAGAAAAAATGAAAAAGAGGGGAAAGGGGAAAAGAGAATTCCTAATCTTGGTCATTGCATGCCAAATTTCTACTCAGAATAAGTTTTCACAATGGATCACATTGAAAATGCCGACAGACTCTTAATTGGTGTTCCGCAGAGCGCCATACACAGCTACACTGCAATAATTTGGAAATGTCTTGTTTAAAATACATTTAGGCTATTCAAAGCAGATATTGATATTCACTTGTAGTATGAGCGCGCCAACAACGCCTTGAAGGCATCTCTCAGCAACAGAATCTTTTTCAGCAGCAGGTGGGAAGAAATGGTGACAAATGGGATGGAAGGCAGCACATATGAATAAACTATATAATATCCTATTTGTTTCCCCAACTTGGCTGCTTGCTTTGTTATTTTTCATAAGCTGGCAGGGTGAAAGCAGCCAAAGCACAACCCCATTCCCGCGTCTCGGTCCTACAGAAGATTGGAAGCAATTTCTGCTCAATATGCTATCCCCAGGAAAGCACGAAGCGTCTGTGGGGAGACGACGAGAAAGCGGCGCTGCCTCAAGCAGTAAGCGCTGATGAATGAAATTCCGGCCTTCTTTCAGAGTAGATTTGCAAGGAGGGTTTATTAACAATAACACAATTGCACTCTCAGAGAGGAAAAACCCGCAACCTGAAAGCTCCCTGGAAGCAATCTGGCGGCTGCTCCCTCGGTGGGTGCGTCGTGGTTGTTCGCACATAAAACACAAACAGCCTCCCGTTGCGCCCAGACCCACGCCACTCTTACGGGGGATAAAAATTACTCTTCTAAGGATCGCTTCAAACTGTTGTGTGTACACGCAGCTGGTGAAAATCCAAGATTTAAATTTATCTCTGAAGCAGAAAGAAGAAAAAGTAGCAAAGTAAAAAAAACCCTGGGTTTCCAAAGCCTGTAATTTACAAAAATAACGCTTATTTTGTTATACAAATCTTGTTTATGACACACGCAAAAAGGACTTAAAACATCTAAACAATATCTAATTAGGAGAATAAGCTCTTTACAGAGATCTGATCCCGCACGGTTCAGACTCAGTGGGAGCTTTGCCAGTGTCTTTGTTTGGCCTTACATTTGGCCAAGCACCGCAGCAGGTTTTGTTCATCATTTATCACTACGTTGCCTTATCTCATGTTGCCTTAACTACGAAATGAGACAATAAATATTTACCTACCTCCCACAGATGAGGGCAGGTTTAATAAGTTAATGCCCGCTCACTGTTTGTGGGGGCGCTAAGTACCACTGTCACCTGTGACTATAGCAGCGACACCGCAGTGAATGCAAAGCCCTGTCTGATACTCGGGTCATTTAAACCGTTCTTTGGAAGTGACCTTTGAAAGGTTGCTTAATCCATGCACATGAAGTCGTGCAAAGAGGTTCAGTATCCCCATCACTTGAAGAAAACAAAATTGAGTCTACAATATATACATATAAAGAACTCCAGTATGCATTGCCTTGAGTGTCATATGTCCTTGGATGTAAGCTAAGCTCTGTTTTTAGGAGGTTTTTGTTGTTGTTTTTTTTTTAATTTAGGAATACATTAAGACATTAAACACCATATGCTTCCCTATAGCCCATCTCCCTGCAATTCAGGGCATGGCTGCCACAGCACTTTTTGGGTCCATGAGGGCCCAGTACATTTCACAGCGTACCCATGTCCAGCCCCTCTTGATCCTATTGGCAGAAATGATACTCTCTGCCAATGTGGAGACATATAGTTACACCAGAATTCTTATAAATAGCATTCTACCTCTTTGTTCATTTTTTCTTTTCCATTTTTTCTTTAATCTGTCTATCTAAGTCTTCTTGGTACACCATTTCTCCACTGCCTGAACACAGAGAAGTTCTGCAGCACTTTATGAGAAAGGCTATCAATGAAGAGAAGCCTGCTGTGGATTTGCTCGATATGAGTTAAGGAACAGCATTTGTTACAGCTCCTGGAGGAAATGTTTCTATTCTCCGCTTTTGAGGAGGGGTGGAGGGGGTCAGGACAGGATGGACATTGAGCATCCTAACTGTTTCTGTAGGTACACTGAAAAAAATTAAGCTGAGAAGAAATGAAATATTTTTTGTGAATTTCCAAGAGGGGGGTTATAAATAATGCTCTTTGAATTCCAAGATGAAAAGTGACTGAGCACAAGAAGCGGGATTCTTCTGTCAAGCTGATTCTTTCAGGAAAGGAAGCAGGGAGCATTCATCCTCTCTGCACTGGATGCTCTGAACACCTCCTCTTTAAGGAAAACATGGATATGTTTTCACCTTGCTAGAAAAACATTAAGGTGTAAACACCCTCGATGTCTTCTATAGTCCTCATCAAAATCACATGAGCTGACACAGACAAGGAAATCTCCCAGGTGCTTCACACCACCAGGTACCCATAGACTCCAGCCCTCCTGTAACCACTTAACATTAAAGTGCATCACTATCACTTTCATTTCCAGAGTAATTAAATTGGAAACGATGACTCAAATATCCAAAAAAGCTATTTCACAGATGATTTGAAACCACATTTAAGCACAAGCATTCATAACACTCACAAATCCTTTGTATTTAGCATGCCACGGTATAACAGACACAAAAACCAGAGCAATACATTAATATACACTTAATGTACCCATTACTGAGATTCCCAGTTTATAGACTGGAGGGTTAAAATGTCTGCAACCATTACCTTACCTGTACACAGAATATTAATGCTGCCTAAGAGCAAACATCACTTATATTGTCTTTTGCTATTGTCGTTTTTAAGTATCACTATGAGCATTTGATTACACTATGACATATGCATATAATGTTCAATGTAACCTATGGTTTTCTGAAATAAAACTGTATTCAGTTTAGTTGTTGCGTCTATAAAGTGTTCTTTATTGTTGCTGTGGTAGAAATACTACTCACTCAAGGGAACTTTGCCTTTGATGGGAGCAAGAACAGATTATTCCCAAATGACGGCATGCCTTTATGCAGAATTCAGCTAACCTGTTGCCTATATATTTATGGTTAACTTCGGAGTAGCATTTTGTACTTTGCAGGATATTAAAGTTCTTTGTAGCCACAACCACAGATCTAAATAACAAATACAACTTAATCAAGTGAAAATCTATTTCAAACAGAAGAAATATTGCCTCAAACCTTGGTAATTATCTCTCTGGGATTAATAATCAACTTTAATTTAATAATTGGCTTGATATTTCCTTTTTGAAATTTTCAATAATTAACCTGCTGTCTCTTAAAAATAATATTCCCAGGCACTTTACAGAATGATATTATTTAATGAAAACAAAGTTAGATAAGCTGTCACATCAAAGCACAAATGACAATCCTTAGAAGGTTTTCACAACACAAAATAATCTTTGGCAAGACAGGTATCATGAGTGCTGTCATTTAATGTGCACAATCCATCATGAGGAGTTCTGAAGAGCTGAAAGCACGTCAGCTGAGTACCAGCTACCAGGCTCAGCCTTACCCACCCTCCCTCTGTCCGAGTAGAGTTTCAGACATGCGTGTCCAGTCATAACAAACATGGATAACACTGAAGATTAGACTTGCAAATCACAGAAACAAGAGATTCCGAGAGGAAACATTCCAATCCTGCCGAAATTCACTCTCTCATTTCCAAGCCTACAACTTTTTGAGGCAAGTCAGGAAGACTCCGCTTTTGGCACAAACTTAAAACAGTGGATCCGGGCATCTGACAGCAAGACTGGAGTGCCTAAAGTCAGGCTGCAAAACAAAGCCAGATTAACTTCTAGAAGAGCCAAGGGTCAGCAAGGAAAAGTGCAGTTCCACACTCCGAGGAACCAGAGAGCTGTTACTGGAAGTGCAGTGAAAGCTCCCCAAACCCTGCTCCAACCAAAGCGTAGACTGGGTGGCTTTGCGCGTATTATATTCGGTAGTTTGTCTCCTGTGAGAGCCTACGCAATGTTTTCACTTGGTCAACTGATGCAGTACATTGTGAAAAGCTTTCTAGATATTTGCATGTAAAAATGGTTGCATATGAGAGGAATGCGGGGTATGACAAAGGTTAGCAAATAATCAGGTGTTCATGTCAGGAAAGTGATAGCACTTCTACACTGATGTCTGGACATTTTAAATAAAAGTAGCGGAACTACTTAAGGTCATTAATGAATACTTCAGCCTTTTTGCTTTCTTATAAATGGGCTTAAAGAAGTACAGAGTAACATCTGATAAAGCATTTAAAGGTCCTTAGCTCAAGGCAAGACCTGAGCAGAGGCAGCAGGGGCAAAGATCTGCAGTGTTTGGGGGCTGACTTACTGCAGAGGCCGGGGGCTTCGCTGAGATTTTCTAGATCTGCCTGAAGATGCTGATTCTCCTGACATCTGTGGAGACTATTCTGAGGGGCTTTTGTTCTACAGCTTTTTCATCTACTGATTTTTACTAGAAAAATCAGTTTGCCTGGAAGCAAAGTACAATGGAGACCTTCACTGTGTCTTTTCTGGTGTCATAGATTAATTTTAATTCTTCTGAGAAATGGGTTTTCCCTTCATAAAATAACAATCCTCTCAACCAGCATGACATGAAGTATTTACACTTCACACAGCCCTGAAAATGTTTTTCATTCCTATTGCAGGGAAAGCTTCCATGCTGTTCCCAGGAGATTGCAAGCTGAAGTTCAGTGTTCCTTGTTGCGCCAAAGTGACGCAAAAGGTGCGGGGGGGTGAGAGGGTGTCAGGCTGCAATAACTGTGTCTTTCTCATACTGCCAAAACGTAATTGCAGGTCTTAAAACCTGAGGTGGAAATAACATGCTGAAATATCCCTGAAATCTCTGACCAAACTCACCCGCAGGACTGAATTATTCCCTTCTTCAGTTTTCCAAAATCAGACCAAAACAATGTATTTCATACGAGATTGGCTGTATCATGTTAACTTTTTTCCCTGGCTTATTTCAAAAGTAAGTTGTGCCTCTAAAGTCAGCCTAAATTTGGAAGTTTAGCATTACTTGCAAAATTAAGACCTACTGGGTAGAGAAAGTCTCTTCATCTATTCTCTAATACAATTGTGAAATATGTTATCAATCCAGAAATCAGTTACCAGGAATTTTATAAATAGATAAAATAAAATTAAAATTAAGAAAAAGAAAACCAGTCTCCTTGCCTTTTAGGATTTGTAGGTATCTTTTAAACCTATCTTCTTGTCCATAACCCTCATTCAACAAAATACAACAACTCCTCTTTGAGGGAGTCAGAGGAAAGACCTGTTGTACCTTCTCACACCTCTATGAAGTGTGGAACCTTTCTCCTTCGTTTTGCCTGTTGACTGCTTTATTAATCTCCTTACTTAAAGTTTCCTATTTTATTATTGCGTGGTTTAAAGAAGAGCTAATCCAGAGCTGTGAAATCAGATACAGTTAATCTGGGGGCAGGAGCACCTATTCTTTGAAAATCAAACACATAATAGTCAACACATTATCTCGTTCTATAGAAAGCCCTACCCAGCCTCCAGAACCCACTCACCCCTTCCAGCAGTGAATACCAGACATGCTACTTGTAGTAATATTTCCTAGCACAACATTTCTTTTTTTCCAGTAGATTTGCTTTCTTTCAGTATTAAAGCTTCCTTTCCCTTCTATTTAAGGGCAGTCTCACAGGATGGAGAGCATGACTTACAACTTCTCACTCAGCTGCTCCTTTTAACATTCCAGCCCAAAACACTAACTCTGTTCTCATTTCCTTGCTGTGACTCACAAGCATCTTCATGTGTTTCACAGGTCATCTCCCACTCTCATTTACAAGAGAAAAGAGCGGAGAACAAATCTATTGCCCAAGTTAATAGAAGAGTCCTTTGGTGCAGAACGCCCTCAGGATTTCTGGGAAAGGCAACAGAGGAGCAGGATCCCAAGTGGTGCTGCTGGGGCACGTATGAAGGAGGCAAGTATAGGTGCAAGCAATACGTCAGCATTTTTCTCCAGCACCATCGACTCCAGCTCCTGCAGGGACACCATCACGAAAGATCTTGCTTTGGTTTTTAATGAAACCACATTTTCCCTGGAGCTTACAGCATCCAGTGTCACCCCACAGAAACCAGTCCAGTTTTTCCCAGCACACAAGAACCAGAGCAAACCAGCACTCCAAATCCAACCTATTACAAATGCAAATAATTCCTGTATGTTTATCAGTTATTACTGTACCTAAGTCTGCTTTGAGCTCTACTTTCCTGTTGATGTCTTTATATTATATAATGCTCACTTTGGCCAAACACATCTAGTATTTCAGGATTCCTCATGGAACTACAGTTGCTTTTTCATATTTTTTTGTATTTATGTTAATTTTCCTCTTCACATGCATTTGCAGTCTCTGAAGGGAAAAGGGGAGGAGAAGAAAGGTGAAAATGTTTTCTTAGACATATAGCAATCAATAAAAGCGATGCTACAGAAGCCAGAGTGTTCCCTACTGCATTGCCTCCCCTTGAAATATTGATACTGTTGTGGTAGATCTTTTTTCCTTCCTCCTGTTTTTTGAAAATACAGATAATATAAATGTTCCCATTAGCAAGAAATATGTCACATCAAAATTAATGGTATTCAGCCAATAACAATGCTACTCTCTGGCTGTCAAGTTAACTCAATTTCAGGTTAGCAGAGCAATTCTGCCATCCAAATCTTATTCAGAGACAGAGATGAATTCAGGCGATTCTCACAGGCTATACACCCATGAAATGTGTGCCCTAGATCTGAGCGACTACCTGGGAGCCTTGCACTTGCACAATACTCTTTTATTCCAGTATTGGGCAAGATTCTGATCCCGGTAAGAGATCTGCAAATCTGCAGTAGCTCAGGACTCCAGGGCAGATCTGGAGAAGTGGGAATGAAGGTACTTCATTTTTTCACTGCTTAGAAGGGATCAGAATCCGCTCCACATATGTTTGATCATGAAGTCTTGCTTTAGTAAATTTTGTCTTAAAAGGAGACCAGTATCTTCAAAATAGTCTTTGACCCCAGTACAAAAACCTCTTTTTATTAAAATGTTTAAGAGCAAGTAAAATACTTGTTAAGATAAGTAAGTAAAGAGATTATTTTTTTGCTTGCCTTTCTTTCTTAAAAAATGCTATCAAAACATAAAGTGTTAGCAGTTGTATTAAACTGAAGCAACACCAAAATGCAGGTATGTGTTACAACCTCCAAGGATGACATTGAATCTTTATTATAAAAAAAGTTTATAGTCAGATCAATGCTCAAGGGTGATTAAGTGACTAAATCATTTAATATGAGCAGCATATGTTTCACTGACTAGCAGTGGACAAAGGGAATATGAAAAAAGGTTGCAAGCTGAAATGCCCGTAATGACACTGGCATAAATCTACCTTAGATACCCTGGGTACAACAAGGATACGACTGGGTTCATACGTGATTACAGTCAGATTAGTGGTGCCAAAAGCTCCTGTAATACAAACATCCAACATTAATGATCATAAAACACAGCTATCCATGCTCCAATCACTTTAGATGTTTCATAAAGCTCCCGGTGGTATTTCAAAAAGTGCCTAGGCACTTACCTCCTGTTGATGTAATTAAACAAACACTTCTGGAAGTCATGTTTGGTGCCCACGTGCCTTTAAAAATAGGTTTGCTGGAGCTGACTATGTGGAGATCTTGATCAATGCAGTGAACTTTTAGTTCAGTCTAAATCTCCTTGCAGAATATATTTCTCCTCACCAGAGCTATCCTGGTTTAAACACTACGGTTTAAATTCAATCCAGAATTTATACCAGACAAAACCCTTCTGCGCTTTGGGAACAGGTTCTCTCTTCTAACTTGGCCTCTAGGCATTCTAGCTTGGTTGTGGTCAGAGTTTCCTCCAGGTCTCTAGTTGTGCTAGGAATTCTTGATGATTTTTTTTTAAATTTCAGTTAGCAGCTTTATCTATGCATCTTTGAGTGAAGCCAAGAAAAGGTGTTCTCTCAGTCTCACTCATGTTGACCAGTACTGGTTTCCATCATCCTACCAAGCAGAATTCACAGGTGCAGTACACCGATTAAAACCTCAGAAAGGAGGCAGCCTGACAGAGCAAAGATGTTTAATAATTAAATTACATTTACTTTCTTTTGTGTATATTTGCCTGAAGATCATCAGAGTTTTGACTGGTTTTAAATCAGTATTGGGGCAAAAAGAGAGATTAAAATATCTACTTTTTACCATTAATAGTTTCTGCAAGATATTTTGTACTGCAGGTATTTTTTATTTCCCTCTGGGGGAAAGAACTTCGTTAGCTTTCCACTTTCATTGGAATGTCAGAACAATTCCAGTTCTGTGCTACAGAGGTGAAACTCTGCAGTAACTCCCTGAAGATCAGTAGCGTTACTCCAGATTTAGAGACTGTAATGAAAACCAGTACCTAAGCATACAATAATTAGCTTACAGTCACAGCAAAACCTGGAAAGCCATGCAACTTTTCCACTTGGGTTTCCTGTAAATGCGGTCTTTAACAGTTACTGACGTTCAGGCAAAGAATTATTCTTACAAGAAGGTTATTATGAGAAAGTTTAGTATGATGCATTCAAAGCTAAATAGAAAATAAAAGTCTAAACATATAGTGAAGTCAATGTATCACAGGAACGCATATAAAGAGAGTATGGTTTATTAATCACTGTATATCACAGCTTAATGGCAGAAAAAGCAATGTTCGATTGGTATTATACTGTGACAAACCAAATTTTCCTGCCATACTCAGTGTGGAGAAAGTAATGTGTATCATATTCAGACCTAAATTCAAGTAAACGGCTTATTTAGGAGTCTCTCTGCCTACATGCATGAATGGGAATTACAAGTCTACCAATGAGCAAGCAAAGGAGAATGTTGTGAAACTTGATTGTTATTTGCTAAGTTATTGGGCTGTGATCAAAATTAGACAAAATGTGACTATCCTTTCTCAAATACCTCCTATTAGGCCAGCCATGAATAAAACAAGAGGACACAGTCTTTGGGAAGCAGATGCACGCGCAGACAAAAGAGCAAAACCACAGAAATTGATATGAATTGTGCAGAGCAAACTACACACACGGAGAGCCCACGCATTATTTTACGTTAACCAAGTGACGGCATGTGGGCAGGAGTTAGGGAAAAGCAAGGAAAACTAAGGTGGGTCTTTGGACTGCTGGCTCCTCACCACTGCCAGGTCCCGGGACACCCATGGTCTATGGCTACTTACCACAGAGCCAACTTTTCTCCTCTACTGCACCACTCTCCTTACACATCTCTCACATTAAAAAAAACAAACAAACAAACAAACAAAAAACACCAGAAAAAAAAACCACCAAAAAGCCAGGATAAATGAGGACTTTGAAGACTTCTCACCCCCACCTGACTTACCATTTTTTTTCCCCTCTAGATTAACAATACTGAGTGGGGACAGAAAACAAAAAGAAAAAAAGAAAACGAAAAAAAAATCTAAAGCAGAGGAAAGCCCATTGTCTTCACATTAGCAGAAAAGCCATGTTAGATAAGTAGACATTGATACATAATACTGCGCGCAGTGCTGGAACTGGGGCAGAGGAAGGAAAGAATGGCTTCAGCACTGAATTGCTTCTTTATATATTTTCCCAGGGAGGTACAAGACAGAAGTCACACTGCCATACGGCTGTAGGAATTCCTCACTGTCAGTAAATCTAGCAGCTCCTCGGTCTTCTTCTATGGAAAGTAAAAGTCTATAGGTTACAGCTACACAGGTATGCTGTGCTCATGCATCTGGTCACAACCCCATCATCTTCTTATGTTCTCTGTCCCCAGAGGAAAGCAAAGAAGTCCCCAGCTTCTCAGCAGTTTATTGCATCTGTTATTTTAGACAGAGATGAGAGTCTACTGGAAATTGTCTACTGAAGCCCAGTAAGAATTCCGAGAGATCGTTAAACCGTAACTATAAAACAACCCAAGACACATTAAGTCAATCTTTTTATAGACGCTGGTTGAAGTCTTCTAGCAGTATATAGGAATTGAAATTGAACAAAAACTATTACCAGGAGAAACTAGCAAACTGCTCTTTTTTTCTAAATTTAAAATTTGGCTACGTCCCCCCAACATATTTTTTCCTTTAAGGTATGTTTCACAACTGCTTTCATCACTGTACGTAGATGCATCTGTTCATACATGTATAAGAGAGTAGTGGAACTACATCTTTGTTAATGTGATGATACAGTATTTCATGAGTAACCAAGAAACTTTGGCAGATGATAGTAGCTGCACGGTGGTAGCAGTCCCACAGCTGTTCAAATACCCGCAGAACTCCTAGAAAGGTCCAACCTCCCTTGCTTTTCCTTTCACTCTTCTTAAGGTAAACAACAAAGCACAAGGAATTCAAAGACTAGCCCCAGTGTTTCTTTCTCTGATACAGGGTCAGAGGAAGAGGGCACATTTGTTCAACCCTTACCCATGCTCCTGAGTGCCACCTCAGCTGTACATGGCTCTGACAGCCACCACCACGCTGAGACCCCACGCAGTTAAGCCCACTGATTACCGAGCATCAGAGTCCCACTCCTGGAGAGATGGCACTCATACAGCTTGCTCTCTCCAGCTACTAAAACCTTGTAGACCACTCTCCATTAATTATACAAAAGAAATGTTGTGGCTTGGCAAGATTTCAGAGGGCATAACAAGACCATACAATGAGGATAAAGACTGCAATCTGCCTCCACAAAAACAGTCAACTTGGCTAAACATAAAGGTGTTCTGGCTACTCCTCATTGAAACCTCACTTTTGCATCGTTATTGCTTTGGAGAGGACAAAGTACTGACTCCCAAGATTCGGCAGCAAACAAAACAGGTTACCAGAAGAGCCAGTTCTGCAAGAAGACTCATGATCTACAGCCACATAATAAGCGTCTTCCATCTTTCAATGGAAGATCTCATTGTTAATAATAAATCTAATAAAAGAATAAAATGAAATCTGAGAGCAATGGGTTCAAAGCAAAGGCTCAGAACAACTCTTCTTGATGTTCTGTGACTCTGCTCATCCTCAGAAAACTCCCTACCTGAAAGGCTCTCAGGGTATATTAGATCCATGTCTCCTCTGCACGAGAGATACATGCCAGGAGGTAATCCCAGTGAGTGAAGATAAGTGTTGAGATCAAAACTTTCTCTATAGCTTTCATTTTCCTTTGACATACACCACATCATAAACAACTCCACTACTGTTTAAGAGAAAATTGCCCCACCAAGCCTTGCAAGTGATAGTAAAATTACGGGGGAAAATAAATAGCAAATTGTGGTGAAGAAAAAACAAAATCAGATGTAGAATTGTTGTGGGCTCACTATACTTTTCAAAACTTATTTGACAACTACCACTAGAGAGTGATCTTCTAAGACAAAGGAAATATTGGAACGTGCAGAGTTTCTGATTTGCTGTATTTTTGCAAAAAGAAAATTACTTCTGATTATACGCTCTGCGGGAATCTNAACTTCACATATACTCCATTCAAAGACTGACAGTAAAATCAGGAACTGATTGCAACAACTCTGAATACACACTCCAATAAAAAAAATCCCAGAAGCCAACAGACAATGTGAGAGGTATAAATGTAAACTAAGTATCTCCTAATTTTACACCTGTAGTACAGCATATATAAAGTCTAAGTGAAACTGAATTATAATTTCATTCTTGTCAAGCCAGTGAAGAATATTTATTTTTATAAAAAGTGGAAAAATAAAATGGGCATTTGTTTTATGAGCCACAGAACAAAGAACTGTTTTCTACCTTAGACTATGATTAAAATGACTAGTCATGTGGAGAATTTTTTTTATCGTGATTCTATTATTGAACCACGACTATTTCTTGAGTACTTGTTCACCATTTATGACCTATTTGATTGCCTATCTTTGTCTCCACACGCTTAAGTATAAATTTAAACTTCATACACAGAGGTCAATGGGACTGTTCTTGGAAGTGAGTTAAGCAATCACGTCAATGCTTTGCAAGATCAGTGCCCTTTGTGTCAAAACACCAGTAGATATCAAACACCAGAACAGCCCTCTGAATGTGGGACAGAAGTAGCCTTGATAACATACAGTGAGCAAAAATTCGACAGAATAAGACATAATCACCAAGTTGAGTCATGTACTACAGCACCAGGAACAAAAACAAGTTGATCAAATCTAGTGGCACCCTCTAGCACGCCCAAGATATGACAACATCATCACAATAGCTCCTTTTGAATTTAAAAATGTATGAAGAGCTGATAAAGTGGTACCTGGAGAAGACATACTGACATTTCAGGAAGGGCCGTCAAACTTGTTCAATGTGGCAAGGTGTCATGTATACCCACTTCCAGAATAATACAGTAAGTATTAAAACAATATCAAAGTTGTAATATGTAAGAACTACTTACTGGTGTTGCATCATTAATATTTTATGTTAATATTATAATCAGCAAGGTGCAGAGCCACTCTTCCTAGGACCAGCTCTTCTTAGGTGCCAAGAAAATCACAATTGCTTAAAAACATCAGGACATTCATTAAGACTGAAATACTATCCCCTGTAAAGAAAGTAGAACTTTCACCAGTGATTTCTTTTCAATCAGAATTGTACTGAATTAGTAAAAAAAAAAAAACTATTCCCTATGCCGTACATTAAATTTTTACCTGTGAAAACTTTGCTAGCACAAAAATATGGACTTTTAATTCTTGTTAACAATACAAGTGGAGTTAAGGCACCATAATAAAACTTTATACAATTCAAAGCATTTTTTCATTGTCCTATTAAAACTTTGAATGAAATGGTAAAGCAGCTCTACTTACTCTTTAAGCACAGTAGCCAAACTCTTCATAGTGGTCAGTGAGCAGAAACTCTTCCCAGTAGCATTTAGGGCACCCCTTGCCATGCTACCACTTGTTAAAACTAACTCCATGCATTTTCATATGACATATTCACAAGCAGAGAACTGATAGTTGTTTTGCTTAAAACTGCATGGTCTTGTGAATGTCCTCTAATTTCAAAGCAAAAATCAGAGTTAGATTTACAGGAAAAAAAAAATGTAAATATTTATATGAAAAAAACCACTATCTTAAATACAATTTTTTGAAGCTTTTGGAGCCTTTAGCTTTGAAAGAGAAGCCGAAGGTTGTCAGATGGATCTGAGTTACACACATTTCTGAACAAATCCACTTCTCTAGTTAAATATTAGTATAAGAGATTGATAAATTTCCCTGAGTTTAATACATCTTTTATTTCAATTAAAGCCTCAGTACATTCTATTACTATGGTGACCATTTCAACCCTTTCTCCATTTCCTGCAGTTGTAGGGTTTTATTGTATAACACTCATTACGTTTGGATACAGCTCCTGGCTGATGGCAAGCGGTCTGGGCTTCGTTTCCAGGCCCAGTACTAACATTAACAACTTATTGCTTTCACACGAACTGCAGAAGCACTAAAAATCTGCGTTTCCTTTTGTCTTTTCAGAAGGCAGTAGCTGACAACACCAGCCCAGAAAGTTACAAAATGCTTTAAACTTCACCACATACAAAAATGGAGTAATTTGGTGTGGTAATTCTTCATCCCTAATTTTACTTATTTACTGCCAAAAAACCCTACCTTGTCTCTGCCATCCCCTTCATTATATCAGTTATAATTGCTTTCTTGTGGACCTGATCAGGGATACAGAAGATAAAGCAGCCCTTAGTTTGCCTTCCTGGAGAATCATTAAGAAACAGATGTCTTCAGGTTTATATACGCTCATTAAAAAACCCCTTGTTACATAGGCACACACATGTATTCTACCTGCTGCTACCACAGTCACGATTTTTCAACGAGCATGCTTCATCATACACTGCAGCATTAAGATCAACCCATACAAGGTCTAAAAAAGATCCACTTGAAAAGGAATTATAGGAAAAAATTAATGATTGCGTTTGTCTGGATTTCTAGTTTTAACCTCAACAACCATATTAATACTACAGAAGTTGTGACGGACTTAGAGGTGACAACACAGTGTAGACAAGATAAATGTTCGTCTCTGCCAAAATCAAGCGAGTCAGAAGTAGCCTCACCTACGTTTCTTTCAGGAAGGGCAAACATCCACATGAGCCAATTTATTTCTCTTCATGTCTATGTGGCTCAGGCACCCAAAGTTAATTTGTTGAAAAATATCCTGAGTACCAGTGAAAATTATATGGAAGGTTTTAGTGGACAAACTCTGCTTTTAAGTTGGCAATTATAAGCAGGGCACACTGCTCTCCACTCACCTTCTCTTGGATATTTGTTTAAGTGTAGACATCATATTTAAAATGCTCTCATAAAGCCATGTTGAACTATTTCATTGTCTGCCAGTGCTCTTTCCTTGCAAGATCACTGTCAGCCAACATTAAAATGTAAACTGGTTTGACAGTACATGCCGAGATACGCATTTTGATCTTTTTTGAACAGTTGGGGTAAACAGCAGAGCTCCACAACAGCTAATGAACCAAAGATAATGAGTGGTACTGTTATGATTTATTGTTAAAAAAATAAAAATAGGCCAAAACCTCACTGTGGTTTGTGGAGCCTATAAGAAACTGTGGGTTTGGCTAAATATGAAGAAGCAGCAACAATTCTGCTACCAGAGAAGATGCTGTACCCTTTCAGACGTCCAGCAGGATAAAGTACAAGCTCTCTGTGGAAGTCAAAGGGTTTCTCAAAGGGGTCCCTTCTATTCAAAGCTGTGGACCCTGAATCGAGCTTACAATCTTTAAAGAGCTTCCCTGGGAATTGTTTCAAGTTTCTGTAACAGCAAGTTTATTGTGGCTGCATTTTATGAAGCGGCCAAACACAAATTGATCCAAGTGATCAGCTTGTGATGGCTGTGGGCTCTTTGGCGAGCTCATTAGGGGTGACGCTGGAACGAACCAGAAGTTTGTCACTTTTCCACTTAGTGAAACACTCTGAACAGGACAAAAGATTCTGTGTCTCTTGCTGAGCTTTGTGAGTATGAGGTTTAACGCTTTTATGTACTAAGCGTAACAAACCAGGGTTCTTCAGTGGCCGTGTGTGTGCCCCCACGTGTGCACGGGACACAGTGCGATACGAAGGCACTCGATGAGCCGGATCCCTAAACAACCTTCCAGCCTGCATACGCTCACCGCACCAGTGGTTAGTCTCGTTAGACATAACTTAATCAACACAATAGAAATGTCCTTGCTGTAGTGTCATTTATTTTTACGTGTCACAATTCTACCTTTCCTTCGGGACTACTCTTTCTTACGCTTTATTCTCCTTGTTCTTTTGTTGAATTGTAAGGCAGAAAAAGTGAAGGCCATTCTTAATTCATAGCTGCAGAAAAGACTTCATTGTAAGGACTGCAAAGTCTAGACAGATAACAAAGTTTGGGCGGACAATTCTTCTCTCGTGGCTGTGTTTAAAGATCCAAACATTTTCACCTCCAACTTTTCACCAAAATCCATTTGACTCTAGTTTTATACATCTTTAGCTCTACTTCTGCAAGCTTTTCTGTAACTGTTCCCATCTCAGGAGCGAGACAAGCCTCCACGTTATGCTGGGATGGCAGTGGAAAAATTTGGAATGCAAAACTTGAGGGAAAGAGACGTGGCCAAACTAACAGGCACCAGGACTGAACCTCCCCGAGAGCCAAAGTGCTTCGCTCTGCCACAGATCCATCGATACCAGACCCTGCCCTGGGCAGGAAATTGAGCCAGTTATACCTATGGCTCAGAAGTACATTAGGTGTAGCTAAAAAGCAATATAACCCTCACTTGTGGGCATTCAGAACTTGATATAACTGCAGGGTTTGCTTTTTTTAATTATCTTAAGATGCTTTTCAAAAAGTCTAAGCTGAGCTGAAAAGACATTTTTACTCCAGACTGAGAAAGTTTACAGAGCAGGTTATGCTTCTATAACTATATCAGCTGCAATTTATGTTTTAAGGCTATTCCAAAAATATTTTCTGAACAAAAAAGGTTTTAGTGCAGTACATAAATGGTTGAAATACCGTAGCTATTACAGAAATGGAAGGAGGACTGCAAATGCCTACATAAATTGATAGGTCCATTTCTCTGTGAGATACACAAGCTGGTGAAATAAGCCATGTATTACAGTAATGGGAGAGCATACGAGCACCTGGATGGATCCCTCCATATGTAAGAAATGTATATGAACTTGTCTCTCCCATTTCCCAAAGCACAAACAATGATTTACTGTTAAGTTTCAAAAGACACATCCTCACAAATATGAACCGTCAGGAAAGGCTCTACCGTTAATTCATCAGCAGCGTTTGTATTCGTACCAAACAGCAAAGTAACGCTTCAGAAGAGCTCAGCTACTCCTTCCAGATAACAGAGCTGGACGCAGGCAGGAAACATTTGGGGGTAAAGGAGCAGGTTCTGTCCAATCCTTTCAACCCATGTAACAATCAGCATTATGTTGAGCTACAAAATAAGAATGTTCACCTCTGATGTGCTGTATCATACATAAATCTCTATGGTTAGCGCATTGTTCCTCAGGCTTTTTTTCCCTTGCAGTATTTTATTTTTCTGAATGACATGAACTACAGAAAGATAAAAATGTGATAATTAACGTGCTACACAGCACTTTCTCAAAAATATGTTACATGTGATGACTATAGAAGCAACACAGTTGCACTGATATGCCTCTAGCATACACACCGTTAATGCTGCTAATTCCCATCTTATCAACTACAAATTCATTTGTGGACCACTGTATTTGAGAACTGTCAACATTCACCACTCACCGGCTTGATAAGCAAATGTTACCAGACGATCAAATAATAAAGATTAAGAACTATCTGCTTCTGCACTGCTACTTATTTTTATTAAAACACTGCTTAGAAACTTGAAATGAGATCAGGGACCTACTTATGCTTCCTTTTTTACATTGAAAGTGACTGTTTTTCTGGATAATAAGGGTGGTGATCCCCTGGCGCAGGTTGCCCCGAGAAGCTGTGGCTGCCCCATCCCTGGAGGTGTTCAAGGCCAGGTTGGACGGGGCTTGGAGCAACCTGGGCTGGTGGGAGGTGTCCCTGCCCAGGGCAGGGGGGTGGAACGAGATGATCTTCAAGATCCCTTCCAACCCAAAGCATTCTATGCTAATAGACCTCAGTTGCATACAGTTTACAGCACAAAGTAAAAGAGGGCTGCGTGCCACAGCTTGGGGCAGCCTTCTGCCAGCAGCCAAAGGCCAGACCCACACTCTGCCCAGGTCGAAGACCAGCAGCCATGGCTGGAAGGGGCCGAGCTTGAAGACACAGTTACCCCAACCTTTTATCTGACACAGATGGGGTGGCTCAACTTCAGCATCCCCAGAGGCTGGATCTGGGTTTTGGCACCGCACTGGAGGTCTTTTGATGGAGAGCACCCCACCTCCACCCCTGCAGCACCAGCTTTGCCCATGCCAACAGCCCCTCCGCTCCCAAATTCTTGCAAAGCTGCTACAGCAATGTGTTATCAGCATCTCACAGCAGCGCTCGCATCGGGGAAGGGAGCAGGGAAAGGAGGGCAAGCACTGTTTGTATGAGAACGGGAAGCTCTGCTCCAAAACAGGACCTGAATCACATGAGCATGAAAATTTGACCTACCTTGGTCCAAGCTATATAGCAGGACCCAGCAAATAACAAAGTTATGCCTCTAAATTCTTCACATATTGCAGGATCATGTTCAGTTTAATTGCCATCAGGTCCTCTAGATGTTGGCGAGAATTAGCCCAATTCTTGTTTCATCCAAGGTGATTTACCCTGAAAAAATGTGGGGAGTATTGCAAATAAACAAGGTACAATTCATTCTCATTTGTTGAAATACCCAGAAATGTGAATGTCCTTTTTTTTTTATCTGTTAAAAAAGACTGAAAACCATAAACTGCTTTATTTGAATATAATCTCTTTTTTTATTTTATTTTAAATGCTGTTTTCTCTCTACCCCCAAGTGTCTGCTGTTCTACATACAGGATATTGTTCTGTCTAAACACTATTTCTCTAAAAATTGCCTGCATTTCTTGGCAGTAAGGAACAGTTACATGTAGTAGAAAGGCAGTAGTAAAGAGGATTTGGCTTGTTTTGGCAGATCTATCTGCAATCATTTACCAAACTGCTAACATCATCTGTTAATTGTGTCCCCAAACGAGTCCGCCACGGTGCTGAGGACAGGCACGTCCCGCGGTGCAGGTGTCACCGTACGGTCTGCCTGCTCTCGCTCCACCCCAGCACACATCCCAGGGGAAGGGAGCATCTTGCTTTCCTTCAGCCCAAGTCAAAGTTTAAGTTCTTCAGTGCCCTGAGAACAGGCTGCTGCCAGCAGGGATGAAAATAGAGTCCTTTTCCCTTTTTTTTTTTCCCCCCTTCTTTTTTTAAATCAGTTTTGCTGCTGTTTAGGATGTTCCAGTGACTCAGAACTGGCTGAAAGCACAGGAAAATTAAGCTGGAGCCTGCCACGGAGAGCAGACTGCCAAATCTCGCCCTGCCAGGAGACAGCAGTGGGCTGGAAGCCACCCCTGCTTCAGGCTTGAGCAGCCCCAGCACACCTGGAGGTACCATCAGAGAAAGACTCACCAGGGAGAGCACCTCAGGGAGGGTGGAGAGAGGACACATCAGCCTCTGGAGCACTTTAACTCCCTGTCCTGAGCCTGCCTTCCCCTCATTTCGGCCCATTTCCCATGGGCTCAAAAGGTTTCATTTTAGTAACTCCAGAATGTTATATTGCTTAAGCTACATCTAGTGTTGTTCTATCTATTTTTATGACTTCTTTCTTATTAATCCAATTTTACAAAACAAGATGTTGTTTCAAAACAAAACTCCCCAAATTCACTGAACACTAGTAAAACTTCAAAAAGACCTGACAAAAAAGGAAATCATAAAAGGGATTTGAACCATTTTAACTTTAACAAAGTGACATTTTCACGCCCAGAAATGTCATCTTAAATATTTTGGACCTTCTAAACATTTTCTGTGGGAATCACTATTAGAAGAACTTTACATAAGCTTTTTGGGGGTGACTATGATTTCTGCATTGCACACCGAGTAAGCACCCAAACCGTGTGGTATTCATCTCTGTTCAGAACCTAATCAAAGATGCAAAAACTATCTCTGAAATTCAGGCTTGTATTTCTAAACCTTGGGAAATTCAATGAGAGTTGTTTAAAACATTACCCAGAGAACCCCATGATAATCCATTATGGGCACCACCCAAGGAGACAATTACAGCAGGAAAGATATTTTACCAGAGCGCTGCCCAATAACAACTTGCAAAGCACAGGGGCACAATATTTCTCTTTTGCTATATTTTCAGTCAGTGTTTTATTGATTTTTTTTTCCACAATATCTTTTATTTATCATTTTTAATCATGTACTAGTGACCTCCACAGTTTGTAATTGAAGGACCTGCACAAACATGATTCAAGGACAAGAAAAAAGTAATAAATAAAATCAGGAGAAAAATCTATATTCAGAAGTATGAGTGCACGGAAGCATTCAGAATATTTTGAAGTACAATTTCTCATAGGACTCCAGGACTACGTGGGGAGATTTTTTTGTATTATGAAGACACCAAGAGATGCCACAGCACCTCTGTGGGTTTGACATAAGCTATCACCACTGCCCATTAAGAAGTATCAAATAACCACCAATAAATCTAAGGTATAACTCACCATCAGTTTTTATCTTGTCCGTGAAATGACTGGCACTGATTTGTTCCTGCACTGAAGGAGAATTAGCCCAGTATTCCCAGCGGTACCATCAGGCCTCTCACATTTGACCTCAAGAATTCAGTTATGAAGTGACAGTAGCAAAGGATGACCAGTGCTCTGCTGTGGAACATAAAACGGACAGGAAAAGAGGAAAGAAAAAAAAAGTGAACTGAGGGGAGAGTTCAGATACATACAAGGTGGCCCAAGTTCAATAATCATTTGTTTCCAAGACAAAAACTGAAGTAAGAGAGGAAGAAAGCAGCAAATGGGCTTCTTAAAATGTATACTTCTTAAAATAAAATATAATCCTGTCAAGTTTTGTCTTACTGTGAGCCCAACTGTTACGCTAAAGCTGCAAGGTGTATTAAGAGTTGCAGAAACCATAAACTCTAACATAACTCTCTCTAATTTATAGTTGCCTGACAGTTTTGTTCTACTAAGCTATTTACTTGATGTATATCTGACGTCACTTTGAATGAACTGTTCAAAATAGAAATACAACGTAGATAGGATAAACGATTTTGTTTAGAAGACTTTCCAAAGTTGGCCTGTAAAATACACCAGTTGCAAAACTTGCTTGCTCCCCACCTGCACATGCTGCCATTCCCAGTCATCTCCTATTTCACCGTCCAAAAGTGTCCTTTCACACAGGGGCTTTGCTTTGTGAAAATGCAAAATTGCACGCTTAGGTGAGATACGTCACCTTTACTTTGCATGTAGACACCTGCGCTGCATTAATAAATCAAATACCCACATGAGCACAGGTTGGAAACTGCACCATTCCTCCTGCCTCTTGTGAGCTGTTGAGTTGGTTGCACCTGGAAACCACACAACAAATAGGGTGTAGGACCATATGGGACATGGACCAGGAAAGATCAGGGTGTAAGCATGGGTTACATGTCACAGACTGCTGGGGAATTCAGCTCTGGAAGAGCATGGTCTTTCATCCTCCTTAACGGTGTTGTTGAGGACTCAGGATGGATTTTCCAAACATGTGTGTTTGCTTTCCCGAAGTTACTCTTACGCAGACTCATTTATTGTGCACAAACCTAGCAAAGGCAGAAGGATGGCAAAGTGCAGGTAGGGTGAGATGTTCTAGGAACTGCACAGGCACCACAGCGCATGTAAGTACACACATAAAAATACATAGGTAAGCAACACACACAGAAATGGGGATGTGGAAAACAAATCTGAAAGTTACATTAAAAATCCACTCCTTGGGAATTTGTTACACCTTTGGAATGAAGAAAAGCACCTCAAATACAGCTCTTAAATGAACAACCCAGAAACACTCTCAGAAACTCCGGATAAGTATATGTTTGTGCTAGCCAGGGAAGATGCAAGAAATTTTCACCGAGATTCACTTTAGAAGCTGATGAAAACCAACATAAAAGGTGCTAGAAAAATGGAGAGTTATCCCTGTCAAGGTCACGCTGGCCTCAGTCTAGCTGAGCACTTAAGCACACCTATAATTTTCAGCACACGAATAATTTCACTGTAAACAGTATTAAAGTAGCTTATAAGATCAAGGCTAAAATACCTACACCTTTTCTTACAAAGCCTTTAAAGTACAAGAAAGCCTAGAAAAGCAGTTTATTAATATAACACCTCCCTGAAGAGCTAACCTTGGCCTTTTTCATTCTGAAGAGTAAATATGTTTATCGAAATATTCAACAATTAGTCACAGCAAGAACAAAAACTTAAGTCACATCATATTACAAACACAAAAGTCCTTGTGGTAATCAGCTGTTACTCAACCCTTTCGCAACGTTATTGCTTGTAATTACCCTGTTCAAGGCTCCACATCTTCAAACTTCAGTCTAAAAGCGTGGAATTTCGATTTATTTCGCCAGCGTGCCTGCTCCTCCCGCTCTGCAGCACCACCTGGGAAGGATCTGTATATAAAGCCCGTCCACGTCCAGCCAGGAGCAACGACAAAGGCAATACCTAACCGCTGCCACTGCAAAAGGGTTGTCACCAAGATTACAGTAGTCCATTATTAGATTGTCATGAATCTGTGATTTAAAGGCCATAAAAGCTATATTTTATCCTGGATTTTGCTATACCAAGGGGTTTCTAGCCTGTAGGATTAAATTGCTTAAGAACTGAGAACTCTCCGGTCTTAATTGCGTTATCTATTTGTTTACGCTGTTGGCACATGACTTTAGATTTTGTACACAGTCACTGAATAAGAGAAACAAAGCGTACAGGGCTCGATTAATGCAAACAAATTTGGAACGAACGTTGTTTCGCACCCGAGGATTCACTGACAAAGCAGAGGCACGAAAATGAGATATGTTCACCCAAGGCAAAGGCAAGACTTGCTGCTTTACCAAGGAAAATGCTCACACTGTATCTGGTTCAAGATTTGCAGACCTTGAAAAGAAAAAAGTCACCACGCCTAAAAATCAGGGTGATATTTTACTCTTCTAGAGAACTGCTGTTGGAGGGAGAAGTGGAAAAGACTTCCACCTCAGGAAACCTCTCTCAGAAGATCATAATCTGTTAAGAGCCCAGTGACAGAGACCCAAACAGAAGCTGAACTGCTTCATTTCAAAATACCTCTCAGAGAAGACTTGGTCCCCTCCTCCTTCCGTCACCCTCCATGGCTGTTGTAGGAGATGTTGAATTCCGAGAAGCCAATTAAGGCAGACAACTGATCTCCTCCGAATTGTACAAACAAGGTTAGAAGTGCTAACCCATTGTGATGGGCATTTTTTCCTGAATGTGCCTTTTGTAGCTGATTTTGCAATACTGTTTTCTCATGTCATGCAGGCATATACATCCTGTTATAGTTTTAAAATCCAATATCAAAACTCTCATTTTCCATGTGGCGAGAGAATGACTGCCTGGCTTCTCTTCCAGGAGGGCAGAAATGTCTGAGAGTGGAAGAATCTCACCAATTTGGACAGTGCTGCTCCCACCAGGAAAGAAAAAAAGGGTTATTTCCCTTCTGTCAAAACAACATGTCCTGGAAGGTGCTTCAATTTTCCCACAAAATGGACCAGAAGGAAATGAAAAAAAAAATATCAGAAAGACTGCTGAAAAGAGAAAATGTTCTCCACAGAAGAATGTTAATCTAAGGCAGAGATATTGAGAACTGATCCATGAAATAAAAAAAGGTGAGGATAGGAAACAGCAATGCCTTTGGAGTTGCTTGGCAGATGTCTGACCTTGTGGGACCCTTTTTGTCGTACCTTCCAGCAACCAGCATTTGCAGAGTCAGAGGGTTCTCTGGCTCTGCTCCTCGGGGCAGCCCTCACCCCGTGGGACAGACCCTGGGGTGGTTGCTCCCTCCCCAGGAAGGTGCACCCCATGGCAGAGGTTGTCCTCTCGGCTTGGACACTCCACAGTGCAGCGAGGATAAAAGCCTTGGCTTTAGCGGGACACTCATGAGAATCCCCAGGCACAGAGGTTAGGGGGTTTGGTTGGTTGGTTTTTTTAGCATAAATAACAGGAAGACCTTTGGAACAGACACATAACTCCTTTGAACTTATCATAGAATCATAGAATGGTTTAGGTTGGAAAGGACCTTGAAGATCATCGAGATCCATTGAGTTATGCTTCCTTGTAGGAAACCACCGAAATAGGTATTTGAACAAAGATTTGCTAACGGGAGAAAATGTTTCTTGTTCCCGTTTTGTACGGCACTGCTGGTGGGCAGCGTCCTGCCGGGCTGGTTCGGCTGGGCGCCAACGGGGACAGCCTGGGACTCTCTTGCAGAGGGACATCACGGTGGTGTTGTCCTCCAACCCTGGCAAATCCCGGCTTTACTGTCAAGTATTGGGTGCTTCACATTTAAGTCTTCATATCAGCAAGGTCAAAGTCAGAGGTCCCACACTTCTGTGACAGCTGCAAACAACCAACCCAAGGATAAGTACCAGAGATTTCAATGTGTCCAAGGGAAACATTCCAGCTTTGCAGCAGAAGCTGTGAGCGCAACGATCTCACAGCACAGTCATAAGAGATCCTTCTGGGTATAAACATGTGTTTTGGGGGGGTTTTGTTTGGGTTTTTTGTTGTTTTTTTTTTTTAAATCATGAGGTCTTGANTCATGAGGTCTTGAACACCACAAAGATACAGAGTGTTACGAGTAGAGCTAATAAAAAAAAATTAACATAGAAGGCTCCAAAAGCTCTTTTTTTTCCCTCCATAAAATCTGTAATACAGTCACACTAAAAAACCTGGGAGACGACGTGTTGCCTTGCAGAAGCTTCATGCAGAGCATGAACAACCTGTGCTCTTGTTTGCCTCTGTAGGCTGGATTCTTGCGATGCCGATGGACCTCGCTCTGCCATTGGGGTTGTGTGCCATGGGAGAGAGTTTGTCCAAGGGAGTAGACACACAGAGTAGAATGAGACACTGAGATAAACAGATTAAAAATCCCATTAAGCTGTGAGTCAGTATATATGAATCAAACTATTTAAACAAGTATTTCTGGNATTAAAGAAAAAAAAAAAAAAAAAAAAAAAAAAAAAAGAGTGACGACAACTGAGGTTGGGGGAGGAGGGGGATATCCATCCCTGGATATCTGTTTGCATGGAAACTGGAAATGTTCACACCAAATACTTTTAGTTACCAAGCAAATTTCTTGTGGAAACCAGAATAGCAAGAAATCTTTCTAAATGCAAACAGAAGCTAGCCACATTTGGAATACCATTCGATTTGCAAACTGGCAATCGGCACCGCTGCTGGCGTAGCCAGTGGCCGCAGAGCGATGCCCAGCAGCAGCCCCCGCACTCACTTTTGTCCCCCTTCCCCCCAGCTGCCCATCCCCGCTCCGCTCCTCCAGCTCCCCACTCCCACCTTTGCACAGCCGGGTAAGGCACGGTAAGGAACACGTCCCTCAGGTGAACCAAAAGAGGCTCTTTTTGTCTGAAACAGCAGAAGCTTTTGCTAATCGCATCTCAGCTGGAGATTATACTTTGCGTATCTCATGGAAAGGACAGTCTGCCTGTTCTTTATATGTTTGGTAATGATTTCCCTGAAAGCAATCCATTAAAAAAAAAAAAAATCAACACCTATGCACAGAACAAAAGAAGAAAAGCAGGGTTAGCTCAAGAAAAAGCAAACAGCACTACCGCAATGCACCCTGCTGGAAGAAAAGAAGAAGAAACCCTGGCAAGCGCTGAGAAATGCTGGAGCGACCACTGTCCCAGTGTACGATAGGAGCCACTCTGCAATCTGAGCAACACACAGCATCTGACGAGCCCTCCTGCGGCTGGAGCAAGTCTGTTTCTGTCTTCCAACTTGAAGTGGTGCATTCCTATAAGCACATACATACCTTAAACAATTCACAGTGAGATGCAGAACCCGATTAAACATTTGAACACTGATGAAAAACAGAAGAGATGCTAGTGTACAAAGTAGACTCGTACCTCATATGTAGATCTTAATATTAATGTTGATATAGAGAGCTCCATCTCAGTGTTGGCTTCCAGTCTTGCCAAGATCAAAGAAAATGCACAGAAATTAAAAAATAATAAATCATTTTATAGTCACAGCTTCATGAACAAAAGCATTAGTCAATATTTTCAGAGAATCTCAAAAAAGGTCTAGGCTTAGTATAAAGGAAAGTCTGAGTTACCCACTGATCCATCGAAAAGAAAACTGTGCACGCGTATTGATTGCAAACATCAGGTAGCGTGTTGCTGCTCTCAGTTTACAACCACATATTGGTCTTCACAGGGTTTGAATGCAGCAAAAAGGGAAGTGAGAAATAAAATTGTAACAGTCAAATAGAACAAGGGAGTGACCAATGAGGGAAAACCAAACCTTTGAACTCATAGAGCAATGCCCCAAAGTGAGGGACATTTAAAGTTACATCTAAAAGGCAGCCTTGCATTAATGCTCTAGAACAACAGCTCTCGGGAGATGGAGGGGACAGGGAAGGAGCAGGGGCAGAGCCAGGAGAGGCTGGAGGAGCACAGGATGGAGCACGCACAGTGAGGGTATGATGCTCTGGGGTGCAGCAAGAGAAGAGTTCCTTAGGTGTTTCTCTGAAAGAACATTGCATGTCCTAGAAGCTTCAGCAATGGAACGGGAGAAAGGATATAGAAAACTGTTGCACACACTAAAGGGGCTTTTGGTTAAATTAAGGATTCTAAAAATGCCATTTGATTCAAACATGTGTTAATTATAAAACTGAGTGTTCAGAACACTCCGTGTCCCCATCAGAAAAAGTGATTTTCTCCATTGACTAGAACTGCACTATTGGTATTCTCATGGCATAAAGGGGTCTTAAACTATGCTGATCATCTGATAACTGCTTTAATCCATGCATTTTTAAGACACGATATCGCTATGAAAACATAAAATAAATATGAACGTTTTCTAGTTCTTTGTCATTGACAGTGAATTGCAGTAATTCACTGTGAACCGAGGGCTCAAAGCCAAATGTTCTGGTGATCAAACACTGCATGTAAAGCAGACTGTTCACCAAGAGTTTACCGTGACGTGTCCAGCATCCAGAGAATATTCAGATTATATTCATATTATCATTATGTGAACTAGCTGATTAAATTCACAGCTTGTGAGTCTCCCAGCCACAACTGTGGTGCTCCATGTCTTTTTTTCCTTAAGTTACTATTTTTTTTCTGCAGGTTCAAAAATTTAAAAAAAGCCTGCTTGCTGAACTTAAACCATAGTGTGCATCTTGCCCACCCGGAGCTTTTTCTGAATTTCCATGTCTGCCAGCAAAGTATCATCGCTTCCATCAAGCAGAGACTCCTGCAAAAGATGATGACTCCATAGGAAAGACAGGAGCCACCTATGGCTCACACTCAAGAGTACGTATGGACTTGGGATACACGGGTGACTTAATTACACTGAGATGTCTATCAGTGGCTTCAAGTTGCCAAGTGCTGACACTCCAGGACACTTGCGGTATCATCTTCTTAACAGGAGCCTTCAAAAATCCTTACTATCATTGGTTTTAAACAGGACCAGATAAAGCTCTGGAGGATCAAAAGGGGGTTCTGTGGGATCCTGAGGATCCAACAGCTTGACAGATTTTTAAAAGCAACTACAGCTTTTCAGCAGTAGATCAAATCATGCTGCCTATGAAACAACACTCGCCAGAAGTTACTAGTATCAAAGCTGGTATTTTGTGCTCATTTGCAGCAAAGTAACCTCTAGACGTCTTTGCCCTGGAAGGCTGCACTCCAGTCATGCTGACAACGCGGTGACCATACTGATATTGCTAATGCAAAACTGGATGATGAGCATGACTGAAGCAATGGAACAGCCATTAGTAAATAATTGTGATTATAATAGGGGAATAATAAGTTATTAACAACAAGGAATAAAGAAAATTTCCACGGTCTGAGGTGCTACCCGATATTAGAAACCATTCCAGACTCATCTCATTAGCAAATTGTCCCAGTTGCTCCCTGGAATAATTCGGGGGACATATTCTGATTTTGAAAACACTGTACTGTAAATTATGACTACCACAAATCTTAGTTATATCTCCAGGAGAAATTAGCAAGTTTAAAACAGAAGAGAAAAATCATTCAAATGTTATCACATCAATCAATTAATTGAAGGTCATTTCTTGAGGGATCCACCACTGCACATTGCAATGTCATAACACCCATTCATTCCACAGAATGAACAGTCTTGAAGGGACATCTGAATAAATCATAAGTCAGTTAGTTGTAACGTATGAATAAATGCAAGAAATGTCTAGAAACTCCACAAATAACGAAGAGCTGTATTTTTTTAATAAATTTTAATAAATTAATGATCATGAAGACAAATAATCATTTTGTCAAATTTCAGAACTTCCAGTCTGCCCATAAAAAAAAAAAAATATTTTTTACCTGAAATATCCATGATAGTTGTATCAGATTTGTACTGTTTTCACTCGCTGTAAACAGCAGCTCTTTTAGTGACTGGACATGCTTATTTGCTATTTAATAAACAGCAGTTATATTTGTCATTATTTTTCTTCCAATTACTACATCATAGACTGTTTCTGTTAAATATATGGTTTGATGAAAAATTATAAGCAATATTTAGTAAGACCAAAATAATTTCAAGTTAACACTGACATCTACATGAGATATAAAGGTTCTTTTATTTTATATTCCAGTTAGATTTAGCTCTATTTCTGCCTATGTATTAAATACCAGTAAAGTTAGACAGTATAATTTCAAATAATAGCTGTGCGTATATAGTATGATAATATTTGTGTTCACAACAGCTGGTGGGAATGAGTGAAATCTTGTAAGGATGAGGTTATGCTTAGAAATAAGGGCAAATCAAACAACTCTGTAACCCCCAATAATAAGGTATATGACACTCCAGGGGAAGACAAAACCCTGAGACTAGGAAATCTCTAAGTATCCAGAGTCCCATACAGTAACCTTTTCTTCAAACTATGGGTCGAGTTGCTATAAAACCCATCACTGGAGTTATTTCAAACTAGAAATAATCTTTAGGACGCCTTTTTAAGCGAGTATTTCCCAAAGTAATCCTCTATTGGCACTAGAAAAGATTGAAAGAACTAATATGGCTCTACCACTCTAACTCAAAATGTATATCTATTAAGAGGACATAATAAATCATAAAAGTCTGTCACAACCAGAGACAAAGTAATGAGTTGGAAAGCAGGGATTAAATAAAGTTTAATAAAAAAAATATTATGAAAGTGATAAATGTGAATCAATACTTATTCTGTAATTCTACCATATTTCTTTGACATGAAATATCCCAAAATGTCTAAGTTACTTCCAGTATTATCTGTTTTTCAGCTCAGAAAGAATTTCAGAGAGACTCCTTCAAATCAGAATCTCTTACTGGGGATATCAGTAAATATTACTTATTAAATAAACAAAAAAAGAGACATGTCATCACTCATCTTGTCTAGAAATGACAAAAAAAAACCTCTAGAGAAATTATATTTATAGTAATCAAGAGGGCCCATGAAACAAACAGTGGATGGGGTCTCTAGGAATAAAGCAGCTGAGAAACGGGGTACTTACCCCGAGGTGAAGGAGCCTGGGTGGGGAAATGGGGTCAGCTTCACCCACAGGGGATGTCGCAGCTCAGCATCACTCCGAAGGGCACTGCCAGGGCTCATCCTCAGCGCCGCTCGCCTGCGCCTTTCCCAAGGCTGTGTTAGCACGGGAAGAAGAAGGATGCAAGGCTGAAACAAGGAACTAGACGTAGTTTACATTCTTAATTCTCCATAATCTCCCAATCTGCACTAGCCAGTGAAAACACACATTAAAGTTTGAACACAAATTGTTGTTTTCGGCAGTACTTGTCCAAGTGCTGCCATGAGGTCCTATATACTGATTTCACACTAGTATAACAGTGTGATCTTATCCAAAATAAACAAATGAGAATCCTGGGGGTGGGTGGGAAGGGAAGTCTTTCAAAACAGACGGTGTCATCTTATTGTTTTACAGTTCCATTGCATTGGCAAAGCAATCAAAATGGTCAGGGCTTAGTCCCTGCATACCGCCGTGGCCGTTTTGCAGCAGCCAGGGGTAAGAGTGGTATTGAGAAACACCATCTTTTGGGGAGTGTTTTGTTGGAACGGATGGCTTGTGTTTAAAGCTTAATAGAACTCAGGCAATTTCACCTTACTGCCCGTCCGGATGAGGAAGATATCATAAATAGATGAAGTTCAAGACAAAATGAGACTTTCTCCTACATGCGCTGGAGATTGCTATACTTCAAGTGCGGGTGATGGGGATATTTCCTGTTTGTGAGGAGCTATTCCCAATGATCACTGCTGCACTCAGTAGAAAAATGTCTTCAATTTTCACGCACAGAATGTACCAAGTGATTTTGCCAACTCATATTCTTCTTTGTCAAACACTTCATTTATCTTGCGGTTGGCAGAAGGCGCAAGAGTCGTGTCTGCTGCCAACACCACTGCAGCTGAAATGGTGACCCCTTTGCTTTCAGATGGGGTTGATGGTGGGTTTTTTTTTTGTTGGGAAAGACCTGGATGCCATAGCTGATTGCACAGCCTCGCTGGGCCTCCCCACTGCGCCTCTTCGGTGTGGTTATCTCAAGCACAAGAGAGAGAGAAAGCAATGTGCCAAGCAGGCAGAGGTGAGTGGGGCCACAGAGCATCCACCGCCCCATGGACCAGCAGCGCTCCTGCGCTGTGCTCCCCACCTTCAGCGCTGCCGGGAGATGGTCCTGCAGCAAAGCTCTTCAAGCTCCCAGGAAGTGACTAATGTTGCTTTAAGGGCTGGCTAGTCAGCCTGAGTATATATTTAGTATAATTCAGGATTTCTCTGTTCCCGACAGATTAGATAATGTGGTCAGTGAATTTGAAAAGAATAAATGCAGAACTCATTTGCATCAGTGCTTTCAATTTGCTCAGAATGTTTTCTCATTTAATTATTAGCCCACGGTAAACTAGTTATCAATTAATTGCTAGAAAATGGAAGTGAGTGCGTGTTATTGCTTAGATCTCTAATTGGTTATACTGTTGCTTTCTTGTTAAATGCTAATTAAAGTTTTGAAACAGCCAAACATTAGTTAACTTTAAATGGTTTAACAAGATACACTAAGGTATAAACACATTTATATTACACACTACTTTTATGCCAGGTTATGGGGAACCAAAGCAAAGATGTTGGGGGGTTTTTGACTAATATATGCCGCTATTTATATGGTTCTTAATTAAATAAGCAAGGTCTTCTTGTTAATTTCATTTGTTTTTAAATTATTCAATATTTCGAATTATTCAATCTTGCAAATAACACATATAAGTCAAGACACAACTGACTGCAGTCTTTTCTAGTGCTAGTGATTCTAGTTTGTAGCTCACCCAAGGTCTCATTCTGGGGAAAAAAAAAAACACCTCAGATTAACAACAAGCACTATGACCCAGGAACTCTGCCTGCTAACACAACACAGCAGCTGTACCCCCTTCTTAGTAACATATTCTGATATTTTTGAACTACCATAATACCCTGTTTCCCTTCTCATCAGCTTCTTTCTTAAAATACAGAAGAACTTGCTCATGGGATCACTAAGCGATCTCACCGCCATGGAGATAAGTAGAGATTTGTGCACAAGTTTATCTTTTCACCATTTTCATCTCAGCAACTTTTTGGAGGGAAGAACATAATTTATGGCTTCCACACACTTTTTAAACCCTAGGAACAATTGAAAAATATTCCTGAAAGGAAAGATATCAAACTAATGTTAAATCAAGTTTATCGAATTCATCCAAAATTAAAACTAGAGGCAAGAAAACAGGTGTAGCAACCCCAAATATTATTTTTGGTATGGCATTTCAAGCCTCAGATTGAGTTCAGTTACTGGAACTAGAAATGTGACAGATTAAAGCTCAGCTTCTCCCTTAGGCATTGCTCTCAGTTAAAAGGTATAGGCAGAGAAGGAAAAAAAATCTCAGAAGGGCAACATCATCATCTCAGAGCAGTTTTCTACAAAAGAGGGAAAGTGTTTGTGTAAAAAACATGAGATGCAAATATAAGCAGTTTGTAGCAATCACAAGTACAAACACTGTAACTTTTTCTAATGCTTCTAATTTGGAAGTAATAAATCATTTCATTATAAATCCAGATCTCAATGAAAATATATCAAGCATTCATTTTTCAGTTTAAGTACATCTGTAATCTTCATATTTAATTAGTCACAGGGTAAGAAAGGCAAACATGCCGATTTATTTAGATCCTGTAGATCAAATAGAGGAATAGACAAAGAGGGATGCAGGAATAATACAAAGCTTTATCTCTGTGGTATAGTTTTTCAGCAAGTGTTATAAAATTTCATAGAATCATAGAATGGTTTAGGTTGGAAAGGACCTTGAAGATCATCGANAAGTAATAAATCATTTCATTATAAATCCAGATCTCAATGAAAATATATCAAGCATTCATTTTTCAGTTTAAGTACATCTGTAATCTTCATATTTAATTAGTCACAGGGTAAGAAAGGCAAACATGCCGATTTATTTAGATCCTGTAGATCAAATAGGGGAATAGACAAAGAGGGATGCAGGAATAATACAAGGCTTTATCTCTGTGGTATAATTTTTTAGCAAGTATTATAAAATTTTAACTCAAATTCTCAAGCGTGTGCCCTGGTTCCAGGTGTCCTAAGCAGAGCTCCCACAACTCTCGTTGTCATTCAGGGAGGAGACTTAGAGAGGCCCAACTGGTAGTTAGTAAAACCCAGTCAAAGCTGCTGAGCACTTCTGAAAATGAGATGGTAATGTAGAGTCCTAAAGATGGGATTTCTGAAGGCGTTTCAGTCATTAGAAGTGTAAAAGTCCCATTGATTTTCAGTGGAACTTTATCTCCCTGGGCAGCTGAAAGTCTCATTCCAAATGTCAATTAAAGAAGTCAAAAAGAACTTTGGCTGGGATTGGATTGCCACCCAATTACACCTGAATATGGCCCTTTAGCGCCTTCAGGGTCTTTCAAACCTTCTACCTCCTGGACTAACTGATTTAAANGTGCTCCAGCCCTCGGATCATCCTCGTGGCCCTCCTCTGGACACGCTCCAGCAGGTCCATGTCCTTCTTATGTTGGGGACTCCAGAGCTGGACGCAGTACTCCAGGTGGGGTCTCACGAGAGTGGAGTAGAGGGGCAGAATCACCTCCCTCCCTCCCTGCCTACTCAATTTTAACTCAAATTCTCAAGCGTGTGCCCTGGTTCCAGGTGTCCTAAGCACAGCCCCCACAACTCTCGTCGTCATTCAGGGAGGAGATTTAGAGAGGCCCAACTGGTAGTTAGTAAAACCCAGTCAAAGCTGCTGAGCACTTCTGAAAATGAGATGGTAATGTAGAGTCCTAAAGATGGGATTTCTGAAGGCGTTTCAGTCATTAGAAGTGTAAAAGTCCCATTGATTTTCAGTGGAACTTTATCTCCCTGGGCAGCTGAAAGTCTCATTCCAAATGTCAATTAAAGAAGTCAAAAAGAACTTTGGCTGGGATTGGATTGCCACCCAATTACACCTGAATATGGCCCTTTAGCGCCTTCAGGGTCTTTCAAACCTTCTACCTCCTGGACTAACTGATTTAAAAGTGCTCTTTTGAATTACAAATATATGCTGGTAGATGGATCAATCTACCTGCAAGAGGCTAAACAGATGCTTTAGACCATGCGGCTGCTGCTCCAGATTCCCGTTCTCTGGGTCTGAGCAGCGGGAGCCCAGAGACAGAGCTCCAAAGGGAATGGGGAGCGCCGGCTGGGAGACAAAACAGGTCCTGCAGACAGAGAGCTGCATCCCATGGCAACAGCATCCCCCCGGCCACGCACCAGAGAGAGCAGCCAGGAGCTGCAAGGTGGATGAAACCCAACCCAGGCTCATTCCCTACTTACAGCCAATTGTTATCATTGCTGAGTATATTCTGTATTATTTTAAATCAACTGAAATAGAAAACTCCTTTTTTTTTTAATCCAGAATTGTTCTCCAGGCCGACTGGTTATACCATTAACAGGATGCAGACGCCCAGTTTCCCTCTCTGACAATGAGTTTTTTCCAGGTTCGTTTGAAAAGTCAGCCCTCAAGGATAAATTTTCTGAGTTGAGACATACAAGTAGGTTACTCTGCAAGAGCAACTTCTCAAAAAGCAGCCCGATTTCTATGATTATGCATACACTCCGTCTGTAGCTCACGCAAGGTAATTCAGAACTTCTTTCATTAAGCTGATACATGGCAACAAATTAAAACTTAAGCTATCTGCATGTCTAAGGTGGAAGAAGCTATAGAGAATGAAAAGATGCAGAGAAGAATTTAGTTTCCTAAAGGGATAACACTTTTGGCTTTGATTTCCTAATTTCAATCTGTTTCCATGGCAGCAAGGCACTTAGCTTGTCCATCTGCCCATCCCTCTAGCTGCATGAGGACCTCGGAACACCTGGTTCAGAAGGACCAGTTTGATGAGACACCAGGGCAGGCTATGTGCAGAATGGCTGCTGCATAAAAACAAAATGTAGAAAAATCACATCCTCCTCGTGAGACTGTGCACTAAAACTGAGCATGGCACGGCAGTTTAGGTACAAGGCAAGAAGACATCCCTGGGAGGGGAGGAGGGAGGCATCCCCAAAACATCTATCTAGTCAGCACACGCGTGTTTTCTGCCTTCCTGAGATGCAGCAGGGACAGACACGCCAAACTGCCTCGTCTGGCACCACCGATTTTCCAGCTCTATATTTAAGAACACAACTGCATCGAAACTGCTCTGTGTCGGAGCTCCTGTAGGGAGAAAGAGAAAGGAGAAAATTGATGAGAAAACCACCCCATAAAATAAGAAGAGAGGAAAAGAAAAAAAAAAGAGTAAAGAAAAAGCTGCCACCTAGGGATATTAGATTGAGTTTGAGAAAAGATTGCATCTGATCAAAAGCTTGTAACACCAAGGCCTGTACTGGAAATTTAATAAGAGTCAGAGGCTCCTCTGACTATTTTACATACACGCTTGCATACCTTTCACTAGAACTAGATGAATTGATGGTCTGAATATATCTTCTGAGACGATAACGAGAAATCTCTTGGTATACGGGTTAATTAGAAATTAAGCTTTGCTGTTGCTACTTAAGAGTAAACAACTATCACATGAAATAAAATTCACTTCATTGTACAGCTTAAGTGGAACAAAGTACCTTTTGAAGGCTCTTTTCATGTACACTTTCTTAATAACAGTTAGTGGTCAAAACGCCTCTGAGGAGAGTACATAATTTCTCGGAGGGAGATGTACTGCTGGAAGCCACATTGGTAACACTGATATTTAAATGCAAGAGTTCAGCCCCAAATCCTGTGTTCATCCTCCTGCTGAAGCTCATTTATCACCTCCACGTAACCACACAAAAATGAAGACCTGGAAGAACTGTCTGGAGATATTCCAGAGGACGACAACTTTGAGACAGAAGAATTATCACAAGCATACTATGACCGATTTTATCTGCCAGAGTTGGGAAGTGAGCACTTGTCACTACAATAGATACCCATGGGGCTGGAGCCCGGGTGAACAAGAATTTCTCAGAGTTTGGCTGGTTAAGAGGCAACTCGAGGATAAGTCTTCTAAAACAAATAATGATAAATAAGCTATTTTTAATGAAAAAAAAAAAGCTCCCCAGCACATTATGAGACAAGTACCCAAATCTTCTCTACAATCCCCCGTGAACACGATTGCCAAAGGCACTAACAAGAGCCAGTTGTGAAGCTGACAACAGATGTTTGTTTGCATTGTTGTGTTAGCAGAAACACTTTCCAGGAAATAAGTCCTTGACAGAAGAAATGATTGTTTTTCTCCTCACAGTGGAACCAAACACAGAAACAAAGTGCACCACACAACTGTATGTATAAAATGTAACGCAAATAACTATGTATAAAATATAACACAAATACTTTTGATCACACCTTAAAAGGTTGCAGGAACACTGTCCAGGAAAACAGATCTTGCATCCAAATATTATGGGTCACCACTGTGTCACTGAGGTTTCCTTCAGTAAAGCAGAGCCCTGGGAGAGGGTTGTCACAGGGAACGGTGTCCATTAATTCTCTGCAAACCTCTAAGACAGCCTTTACAGCACAGCTCTCTTCCAGACCACTAGCAAAGACCACAGGGACAACCGATGTCAGACACAAGATTTCTGTTTCAGAATAAAACAAGAAAATCGTTTGACTTTCACTTGAAATTATTATTTTTAAAGTTATCTGGTGCCATTTTTAAAATATTCTTGGCTGACTTCAGATTAGAAAAAGCAGCAAAGAAACATTTCTATTTCCTGCAATGGATTCCTGCAGAAAGATTCAAAGTGAGGGAATGACACTCTCTCCCACAAAAACACTGCATTTAAAACAAAAAATAATTGCCGCGTGCTCCAGCCTGGTAGCCCAAGGTTCTGCGAGGACACTGCACTCCAGGGAGGCAGTTTCCTCTGTGTGCACAAGCCCTCTCATTTAACTGCATAACTGGACGGGTCTCACTGTCAAGCAGTCATCAATTATTAAGTTATTTGCATCTCAAGTCACACACCATGACTTCATCACGCTATAAACTCCACAGCCACAGAATGAAAATATACTTCCTGTGCTAAAAGCATAGAGTAAGAAACCACAGATGAGGGCCAAGGGAAGGGAAAGCATCAGAAATGTTAGCTCATATTGCACACCCCCGCCCAGACGGGTCTCAGGCTGAGTGGGCATACGTGCCTCTGTATTGATTTATAAACGTCACATAGGAAGTAGGATTATAGACCTGCTAAAAGCCAGGAACCCATGTGACAGTGCTTATTCCAGCAAAACACATTTTAAGCAAATTAAATTTTACGAACTTGCTGATTTTTAGCAAAAGAATGCTTTCGTCCTGCATTCCTTCTTAAAAAAAAAAAATAATAATTTGGTTAAATTCTGCTTTTCTCTCTCAACTTTCAAACCCTCTAAACTCCACTGATTTCAGAAGAAATATTCCCGAGATGCCAGAGTGAGAGCTCAAGTACAGATGTCAACATATAAAATACGTGTCTGATTCCTGGGTATAGTCTGTAATGTGTTCATAGCCCCACAGCGACTGCGGTGTAATTGTCTTCATTGCCTGCGTATATTTTAGTAATGAGAATATAATTGTTAGTGGCTATAAGACATATAATGTCATTACAGCGAACCCTGTTAGCATGCTTTAGCTTCAACCTATATGTATGTATTCTATTTCACCTCTCATCGAAATACATAAACATTTCTGTTCTTCTGTCCCCAGACAAGCCTAATTCCTGCCTCTCTGACAGTTACCATAGCTCACCGGGAAGACACAATGGCCTGAATTGCTTTTAATACGTTTAATTTACCACTTCTGAAACACAGCCAGAAAGTGAGAGGTTTGATGACATGCTGCCATTATCCCACTGCATTTCTGACACTCAAAGAATACAAATGCAAAAGGAGGAGGTACCTGATGGTCCATCACTGTCCAGAGAGGAGAGATGGCACCTGAAATGAAGGTAGACGCTGAGCCAAGCCTGCAGATACGGGTGGCACTGTCCAAATCCAGAGCCCAAAGCCTCTTCTGGCCATCACGCTCAGTTTTCCTGAAGACTCTTCCCTGCTTGATACACCACTCCCCATCATTTCCAGAAGCCTTCACTGTTGAACCCATCAGCCATATGCCAGGTAAAGGTTACAAAAGCTGATAGGCTGAACCGGTATTTCCTATGGGGACCACTGAAAAGTTAAGAGCAAATTGGGACACAGGGCACAAGGTACAAATGTGTGTCTTTCTCTGGAGTACTGCAGTCTGACACTGCTAGAGATGAGTGCCCAAGTCAGGTCATCTTCACTGCTGTAGTGTCAGGAGGTAGTTAGGACAAAGGGTAGTAATTGTGCCTCCAGACATACACACACACAAATGTATAAATATCTGAGTTGAGGTAATGGTCTCAACACCCAAAGCTACTCCCGCTCCAAAGAGAACTTCAGGACACCTAAACATATAGCTTTAACATTATAACTTATTTACATCTCTAATACCAAGGCAAAAAAGAAGTGCTGCACTGAAGGTTCTCAAACTCTTGTGAGATTGGAGAGATTCTAATATTCAGGAGTACAAACCAAGGTTTCAGCTTAAGTCATGAGATGAGAGTAAGTCCTTGAACCTCAGTACAGCTTTGAAAAACCCAAATGACCTTGCCACCAAGTCAATCCCATCCATAATTTAGTTAGTCAATGCTCAAAAATTTTACAGGTAAATGAGGAAAACCAGCTGCTGAGTTTATGTCATGTGCCCTTTATGACCAATATTGACATGTAAATATTTGATTATATTTTCTGGGCAAAGGGGACTCTGCTAATTAAAAAAAAAATAATTAATTACTCCCACTCAAGTCCTGTATATATGATGATATAAATACAACTGTGGTGTCTGTTAAGGGTACAAAGGCAGCAATATGGGCATGCTCTTTACTGAGGAATAACTTAGATATGACAGTGATGGACTCTGTAGGATTCTCTGCACTAGGTCTAGTGTGAGGGTGATCACACATGAGCCACTAGCTTAAAAGTCTAGAAGGGTCTGTGGTTTCCTACAACAGAAATATACATACATCCGAAAAGCCTGCTGATTCTTCCTGACCTTTTGAGACACGCAATTTCTTTTAATGTTAATATACTGACACTTTTTAAAAGGCACATTTTTATTAATTTGATAAATTGGAAAGGTTTTTGAAAGAAGTTGTTAAGGTTCAATGAATAAATCCATTTTTAATACAAAGATCATTTGTGTGATGGCCCAGAATGATTCATTCCACTGTCTGTCATTTCAGTTCCACTGCCCCACTTGAATCTTCAACTTTTTTATTTAAAAAAATAAATCAACAAAAGAACACTTCAGGAAATGTTTGTTGAAAAATGCCAGTCCATGTTTAAATATTCTTAACAGCTCAGTGACTAACAAATCACTGTACCTTCTCCATAGACAATTCATAGATTGAAGTAGTTTGGTTTAAATTATTATACTTCACTGTTATAAATAGTAAAAATTCTCAAATATTGCCTTAAATGAAGACAAGCCATAAACAAAACAGCATTTTAATGAATCATTAAAACAAAATTACAAATTTTTCTATAATTAAACTTATTGTGCATAACATGTTAACCTAAGAAGATTATTTTTTCCATTGAAGTAACAAACCTGAGAAAATACTTGAATTATTTTTAATTCTAGTCGACATAATTCCCCACCTGCCTGAACAGGTGAACAGTGTACCTGTGTTGGGTATCACTGTTCATGTGATTCCTGAGACAGATGCACTGTGAAAAGCCACCCTGCTTATGACAGAAATGCAAAAATAATTAAATATTCTTTTGGTATTTAGATTAAACGTGTAGTGTAATAGCATTCCCCTTACAACTGTACATATGATGTGTTTAGGTGACATATGTTCTGGTTGAAGTAAAAAATAAAGTTATTATATTTTTAATGACAAACTCATTTTCACGTGCATTTTTATACATCTTGAATGGATTTAACCTTAGGTGGTTAGATTTAATTCATTAGCTACATTATGCATTGATATCACAGAATAATCTGCTTGTTAGACCAGCTGCCTTCTTGCAACACTCCTAAAGGTACTTTGAAATCCAATTTTCGTGTTGAATATAAATCGGTCAATTCTGATTTGGCCAATGATGCACAAAATGGAATATTTAAAACTTTACCTCTGCAGTGAGGCCGGGTGTCAGCCAGTGGTGAGGGCTGCCGAGGGGGCGAGCTTTGTGTTTCTACAGCATCTAATACAAGCTGTTACATCTACTGCCCCGCTTTTCCTGGGATGTTCTCTCTTGTCCTCAAAAGAACAAAAATTGTTATAAAAAGGTGCTACGAGAGTTTCTCCACAGGGTCAGGCTGAAGTGACTTGCTCGTGGTTACAGAACATGGCAGGCTCTCAGCCAGGCTGCTGTCCCTCCTATGGAGGAACACCTCACCAAACCACTTCTGCGATCTGTAGTTTCATTTCACTCTTGAAATAAAATATTTTAGATGAAAAACAACTTTTAGAAGCGTACCCTCAGTACAAAAAAATATTTCATAAACTTCAGGAGATTAACTTTCCTACAAGTTATTTCAGTGCATATTGCTACAATCAAAAGATAATTTTGTTTTATGAGTTATGATATTTCTAAGTCAAAACCAAAAATAATTTTGTATGGCATATCACTTTAATTTCCGCTTATTCATAAATCAGATCGTTGTGTTTTGCAATACCACTTCCAAAATATTTTCACGTATTTTGGATCTACCCTAACTCTTCCAGAAGAGTCTTTCAGTGCTCCTGGCATCATCAGGTTGCATAGAAAGGTATGGTGGGAATTCTTTGTCACATTGCGTTCAAAGATATATCTTTTTTGAGGATGTTTGGCATTCCAACCTATATTTTCCACCAGTTAACTATGAATGCTCTATGATCTTCCAAAACATTTGTCTTATCAGTAGAAAGGTTATTAAATAATACACAGGACTGTAAATAATACTTCAGAATTACAATCCCCTAGACAAGCAGCATGAGAAAAGGTGTGCCCCGAATTTTGGGACAGAAGAGCAGGGCCAGGGCTTTCAGCATTAAGCATTCAGATCAAGGGCAGACCAAGCACTGTGGTCACAACAGACTGAGTCTCTGAAGGACTAAGGAAAGGTCCATGCAAGCAGCAACTATACTACAAACCTGCATTATTGTTCTATACCAGTTGCCACGAAGCCCAAGTCCCTACAACTACTTTTACACCCACATGGAAGTCTGTACATCACCACAGCACAGCCAATAAAATATTTCTCATCTGGTATTGCTGTAGCTTGCAAAGTAAGATCTGAGACAAGGAGAGAGCTACAGCATTTCAAAGACGAAAAACACAAACAAACAAAGAAAAAACAAAAACACAAACTCAGTTTCTAAACCAGTTTAGAAAACAGTACATTTCCACATTTGCAAACCACTTCTGAAAACAGAGCTGGAGTGTTGGGTGGATCCCAGTGGATGGGCTGTCCCAGAGCCAGGAAACAACAGGAGGGTTTCTACAAGTCAGATCCAGGCAGTTCTGGAAGTCCCAAGTGCGGGACACCGAAGGGCTGGAGTTACGTTCAACAGCAGCATCCGCATGAGCTGCCAATCACCCAGGGAAGAATTTAATATCAAAGGCAATATACCGCAACGCCCTCATTTTGATGATGGCAAATCTTACCAGAACAAATGTTTGCCAAACTTTTCCAGTCACCCCTACTTTTAAGTGACTTGAACTTCATGTTTAAGCAACTTGAACATGCAGGTTCAGCACTTACTGCATCCAAGTAGTATGGAGAGGTAAAGTTTGCGAGGAGAGTAATTTCTTTACTGTCTAACAGCATCACTGAGTTATTGAATCCTCATCCAGCTTAGGAAGTCCTTGAGCTGGGAATGGTTAGAGGCAGAGAGCATACGAGGAGGAAATTTCTTCTTCACCTGCTCCCTGAGCTTTCACCGCTGGCTACTGCCCCAACCAAGCCCTGGGGCAGAACCACCCTTGGTCTGACCCAGCACAGGCATCTCCATGGCTTTAACAAGTGACACGAGCCATTCTTCATTTATTACCTCTTGCTAAAGCCTTGCCTCATTTACCGTCAGACCATCATGGCTACCGCAAGATACCCATATCAAGCAGTAAGAGTAATTGAGACCCCTATCTTAGGAGACGTTGCCAAGTACAATCCAGTTTTATTAAGAGTACTGATCGTGATTTATTTGTGCCTGGGAGAGATTACAGTTCCATCCCCACACAGTATTATATGACCACTATATATACTGATTTTTCAGAAATGATTGATTATATCTTCAGAAGTGATTAAGAGATCTTTTCATACAAAAAAAAAATCTCAGAAAACATGCTTTGAATCCTTTAATAAAATAGAAGGAAAATGTTTTAGCAGCTTATATCAATACTGCAGCAATAAAGTGTAAATTCACTCCCATCTTTTTATTGTTTGGATGAACATGAGCCAGCAGAAGAAATAAGGTACTTTGTTCTGTTATTGCACAATTCGACAGGATCCACGAACTGGCTCCATTAGAGTAATGGACTCCTTTGCAATTTGTATTCATTTTACCCTACTGTATGTCAGTCATGATAACGGGCGCTGCTGCATTTATCCAACATCAGTGCTTCTCATATATTACTGAGGAGCATACTGTTGAACCTTCCAAGTAGTTTTCCCGTAAATGTACTATACTTCTCCAAAGGTAATAATTTCCACACCACTGCAGAATGCGTTTACAAAACTAATCTTCTAAGCATGAGGAGCCACTGAATTGAATATCAAAGATTTATTCATATGGCTGCATGTTATGTATTATTGATGCTGAAGTTGCCATATCCTTCAGCAGTATAGTCAACTTCATTCTGCCACTCTCTTGACCCAAAATGCAATTATTTGTTCCATTTTACTCTTTCAATTGATCTCAAAGAAACCAACCAAGTGTTAGGTAGCTCGTATGTGTGTTCTGCAGCTTAAATGATGATACACGCTCTAAATCATATTATGGACAAAATAATATAAATCCAGGATACAAAAATAATGCTGGATTTTATATTTGCCTCTTCAGTAGACTGTTACTGTTATTGCTATCTGCATCTAGAACTAGAACTGCAAGTTAGAATAAAGCTGCTGGTTCAAAGCAATGTATGGGGTTTAGTCTTTCTCAATAATTTTGAAGAAAAAGCCTTGATAAAAGGGTTCAAATAAACTTCATCCAAGCATTTAAAATTATGAAAAGATGAAGACAGAGCAGACTACTTCCTGTCAGTTAACTAATCACTTAACAATATGACAGAAATAGTAACACCCTGAAACAATCAGAAACTGGCTTCCCATGTGAGAACAAAAGCGTTTGTCTAGATATATATAGAGCTATGCCTACCTCCAAATGTTTAAATCTTTTGTTTGAAAAAGCATTCCTTAAGAAAGCTGGATTATTCTGCTTCTGGCTTTACTGCTGTTTTCTCTTATTTTAGATATAACTTTTGACAGTTTTTCATGTTAAATAAACCATCTGAATTAAAAAATTATTTGTCCATGCCAGATCTGCCAATAGCAGTTACGTATCAACTCTTCTTTTTGTAAACTCAGCTAGAAAGGTTGGGGGGGGGGGGTGTTATTGGCATTTGAGAATCGAGGAGCATCATATCAACCTGCTCAAAAACTCACAAAAAAAGCACAAAAAAAATAAACCTTTAGGTGACAGAGGCAGAGTTCAGAGCTGGAATTGCCACAGGAGTGTGAAAATCCAGAACATCCCGTTGGCGATTATATAAACAATGGAGACACAATGTTATTTCAAAATAGCAGAAATGGTGGAGAGAAACAAGTGCGCAGAGTTATTTCATACAATAAAGCAAAGGCACGAGCATCATTCATGCCATGAGTGCCGAGAATGGAAAGTGATATCCACGGCATAAACACTTTCATCAGGTTTTCGTAAGGTCCAACCACTTCTGGTCTTACTCAAGTGTTCTCTGAGCAGAAGAGCTTTCAGATTACTTTGTTGGGCTGGATCTACAACTGCCTTTGGCCTGGAAATCAATTAGTTACCAAATATCAGAAATTAAGGTAATAGCGTATTGTTTACTTGTGACCTGGAACCAGAGTGTCAGTCATGAAAACTAGAGTCTATCTGAATCTAAACCGTTAAACAGAAGATTTTAGGACTTCTGATAAGGATACCAAATTCTTATAGCAAGAAATAAAAATCCCTTTTAGTGACAGCCAGCTTACCTACTTCTAAAGTTAGTCGAGAGGGAGAAGCACATCCAGATGGCAGCTCAGCCCACCAAGGACAACTCATCCCTGGGGCACAAAAGAGATCCTCAGCATAGACACTTTCAATAAATACATGAAGTCCAGAGGGATTTGAATAAGTTATAAAATATCTGAAGCAATGTCAGATTTCTTTCTTTTGAATATAGTTCCTTGGTCCTTGCATTTTAAGTGGCCCGTGACTATCTCAGGTGATAATTTGCTCCAATAATTACCGCATAAACCCATTTCTATCACCACTTGAAGAAATTACACAAAACTAGTAGTACCCTCCTCTTTTTGTGCTTGTTCAATAGGATACATATGAGAACTCCCATGTCACCTCAGACAAGAGAACAACTGCTCAAACAATTCCTTCTTTCAACTATAATGTCCTATCAGAGTCTATTCAAGCAGTAACTGCCAAGGCAAAGCCAAGTTCTGGCTTTAAATATTTGCTACTCCAGACTTTCTAGGACTGGGTACTTCGGTCATCTTAAGAAAAAAAAAAAATCCTGGTGTGTTTTTTTTTTTTTTTGTTTGTCACCCTTTGATTGTTTTCTTTTTACAATATTTTGCAGGCATTAATTTTAAAGACAGACAGCAAAATGAAAAGCCAGCAGGCTTTACAGATTGTAAAGATGACAGTAAAGTCAGATGAAGACGATTTCCACCGACTTCCACAGATCAGGTCACGGGAACAGGCTATTTTATAAAGTCATAATCTCTACAGAGACTTTTCCCAGTAGTTTAATTAGGGATTTTTCCCTGAAGCAAATAACTTTTCAATTACGTGTTCCACATAGTTGACTGTTAGAATTGTGACACTAATTTGGAGTTACCGTTTGCATGTATATATGGGAAACGTAGTTTTTCTAAGTTTGTAACAGAGAAAGTTAAAATGATTGAGATAGTTCCAAAAATATACAAATTTTTCAATTCGTGGTTATGGATAAAAAAATTGGACATCATTCAGAAGATTACTCAGAGAAATTAGCAGAAGAGAACTTAATAAAGACTATTAAACACAAAGTTGCCACTTCTGGCTCAAGAAGCCTCAGAGCAATGAAATGCTGGAAAAATAAGAGAATATACCAAGGAAGTGTTAATGGGCGATTGCACCACCTTTACACTTAGCCCAACACTATCACCATTGGATTTAAAGAACCTTTAGTCTCACCCAATTCTCAAACTCTTCCATTCTCTCAGGTCCTGATTCACAAAAGTCCCCAGCTTGTCCTTCATATCAGAGGTGTGCCGTGATTATTGCTGTAACTGCTCACTGTCTGTTGCAGCGGGGCCAGAGGAGGCCCCGGAGATGCTGTGAGGGTTGGAGCCCCTCTGCTGGGAGGACAGGCTGAGAGAGTGGGGGGGGTTCAGCCTGGAGAAGAGAAAGCTCCAGGGAGACCTTAGAGCCCCTTCCAGTGCCTAAAGGGGCTCCAAGAAAGCTGGGGAGGGACTCATGATCAGGGAGGGGAGCCATGGGATAAAGGGGAACAACTTTACGCTGAAAGAGGGGAGATTTAGATGGGATATCAGGAAGAAATTTTTCCATGCTAGTGGGAGGTGTCCCTGCCCATGGCAGGGGGGTGGAACTAGGTGATCTTTAAGGTCCCTTCCAACCCAAACCATCCTATGATTTCATCATCACCTAGAAGAGCTGTGCAGCAGAACACAGCCATGCAAGTCACTCAAACACCTAACAGTTTACGATCTCTGCATCAAAATGCTTGCAGTTCAAACAAAATTGATAGAAAATTAAGAACATCTTGTGACTGTTCCCTCCGAGCTAGTGCTGAAAACAATAGTGGAATACAGTAGGTAAAAATAAAATGTTTCTCATTACCTTACAATCTTACTGGCACAAGGAAGGAACAGTGAATACTTTACCAAAAATGCTTTCCAGGGACTGCCATGTGTCATTACCCAAATTCAACCAAAGCTGGAACAGGTATCCCCTATTTCAGAAGTCTCTGTATAAACAGCCTTGCTTCTTAAAAGGGTTTTCACTGGAGGCAACGGGCTTGTCCTAAGGCTCTCTGCCTGCGTCAAGCGTGTCTAGTACATTCCTTGAGAGATCAAATAACGCGGTGACATTTAGCCAGCCATCTTCTGTGCTGCTAAGAGCTTTGGGTTAGGTCCTCACCTTTGAATGTGTCCCTAAAAAGAAGAAAGATCTTCAGACTTGCAAAGTGTATGCAAATTAATATCCATCCACAGACCTTTGAATTTCTCAGCTGCAGTATTCATTGGTTATCACATCATCTGATGGAGTGAAAGTCCATGTAGAAGGCACCAAAATTTTGGTATTATCATATGACATTTAAAATCATCATGCTCCTGAAAAATATCACACATTTGAGAGGGTTAGGGGTTTCATACATAATAAATTGATTTAATGTTTGGAGGTGAACAAGGATCATAGAGTAGTGGGTCATATATACTTCATATATACTTCAGCTACTGAGATGCCCTGTGCAGATGCTATAGGTGTGAAAAATCAACTTCTGTAACAGGAAAACTATATAGCCTTGGTACCGCAGAGCCAGGGCCTGCAGAGAGCCTCTGCAGACGTGATGTAGGTGTGTTCATGTTTAACTTACAGCAACCAGTTCCCAGTCCAGGAGACAGATCACAGGCACTCTCACCGTGCTTATAAATAACACACAGAGCTAGTAGAACCAGATCATGTCCCATGGAGTCATTATGGCAATTGTATAGGGTTTTTTGTTGGTTTGGGTTTTGTTTGGGTTTTTTTTGTGGTGTGGTGGGTTGGTTGGGTTTTTTTTGGGGGGGGGGGGGGGGGGGGGGGGGTGGTTTGGTGTTTGTTTTTTTTTAAGTTTTATATCAGGAAATATAATACACACAGTAAAAATATAGATATCAACATGTTAGACCACTCCAGGGAAGATGAGTAGAGTTTTGGAAGGATTCAGATATCTGGTGGTTTGTCATAAAAGCCAGAACACAATAACTGCATTTAAAATGTAAAATTAAATCTCATCCAAATAAAAGCATCAATCTTACCAGGAAAACATCAACCTATTTAATGACAATAATTCACAATATGAAGCAAAAAAAGCAGAATAATTCAGCAAGCTCTGGTGTTTCAGAACAACTGAACAAGGTGACAAGTGATAGGACAAGAGGAAACGGGTTCAAGTTATGTCAGGGCAGGTTTAGATTGGATATTAGGAAGTATTTTTTCACTGAAAGGGTTATTAAACATTGGAANTAAAAATATAGATATCAACATGTTAGACCACTCCAGGGAAGATGAGTAGAGTTTTGGAAGGATTCAGATATCTGGTGGTTTGTCATAAAAGCCAGAACACAATAACTGCATTTAAAATGTAAAATTAAATCTCATCCAAATAAAAGCATCAATCTTACCAGGAAAACATCAACCTATTTAATGACAATAATTCACAATATGAAGCAAAAAAAGCAGAATAATTCAGCAAGCTCTGGTGTTTCAGAACGACTTCAAAAGCTCCATCAGCACACCTTCCAGTTTTGACTAGGTATTTTCAATCGGGCACCTTGGGAGGAACGGTGTGTGCCACAGGAATCAGCCCAAAACAAAGCACTACCTGTGCCTCACACAGTAAAAGAATAACTTGTACTACACCAAAGAATTTAATGAGCTATGACTCCAAATCCCCGACAGGGAATAACTCTGCTTTATTGTTTATCCGCAGCACTGTCTAAGCCCCTCTGCGAAGGCTTTACCCAAACACCGCCGCTCAGGTGGAAGAGCCGCACGTGGCTGAGCCACTGACTGTGCTTCCTTCACTAAATCACAGGCTCCTGGCCAAATGCAATTATTCAAATATTTGCCCTGCCTTAGGCCTTGTGTAAGCAAATTATCAGCTTTATATATACACTTGACTTTATGCAATTAAGCTTCCCTTTGAATACCTAATTTTTGTGAAAGCTAATTACCATACTTATTGCTACTTGAGATTAGAAAGGGAATATATGGGAAAGTTTAATGTTGCTGTATCTCTATAACTAAAATATCTTCCAGAAATAAATTAGCAGAACACAGTCTCGTGCTCAAACATAATCATCTTATTTTTGTGCCCACAAATATGTGTATTATTCAGCTTGAAGCATCTCACAGTTGGTTTTGTTATTTACACCATGAGAGCACGTCAGTCATGGACCAGGACCGCACTAAGCCATATGCTGAGAGAACACAAAACAAAACCAACATAAGCTTTACAGCGTGATAGTTTGTCTACACTTAAAAGATGTATTATTGGGCATTCTGTTAAATCCCCTTTAGTTTGCATACACAATTACTTTGCTGGCATAAATTACATTAATTCAAATGAAAAGTACCAGCATCATTTGTTACCCATATGCTGTCGCTTCCTACCATAAATACACAGTTGCTTGTTAATTCCCAGTGCTTTATTCCGGGAGAAATTTTAAGCCTAGACTAAACTTAAGTATTTTTCTGTTTTTCTATCCATCATTATGTCCACAATGCATTAACCCCCAATCTTTTCAGAAACATGGACATTATTATGCTCACAGGTTGCTTCTGATCAACAAGCTGTTACTATCCCTACTTTTCATCCTCTCTGTGACAGAGAAGTAAATAGGAGTAAATATAAAAAGCAGGAAACATAAATGTCAGAAGTGGCAAAGTCCAGTGCTTCAATTGCATGATCAGTGGTTGCCCACAAAAGCAACCGTAAACTGCACCATTGTAGCGACAGCACCACAGTGACTGAGATGACAAATGAAATCAGTCAGTGTCTGATGGGAAAAGGGATATTTTAGCCAAGTCTGTCTCTCTATTTTGTTTATAAAAAGACACCCACAGTACAGTTAAAAAACATGCAAAATAATCAAGTTTTTAAAAAACCAAACATAAATCATAGAATGATTTAGGCTGGAAAGGACCTTCTGCTGTGGGCAGGGACACCTCCCACCAGCCCAGGTTGCTCCAAGCCTCGTCCAACCTGGCCTTGAACACCTCCGGGGATGGGGCAGCCACAGCTTCTCTGGGCAACCTGTGCCAGGGGCTCACCACCCTCAGAGTAAAGAATTTGTTCCTCCTATCTCATCTATATCTCCCCTTTTCCAGTTTGAAGCCATTACTCCTCATTTACTTCCCATTTGAAACCAATACAAAATCACGTACAACTCTAAATATTCTGACAGAAAAGCTCTTAAGGAAATATAGATGGACTTTCTCTTTTCTTCATCATTTTGTTTAATTTTTATATTATTACAGAGCTTCTCTGAACATAAAGAACAGCAGCCTTGATTGCAGAAGCATGTACCATTCCTGACTTAACACGATCCTCCTTCCTTGCCAGCTGGAAGGGGTACCAGCTGGGGTAAGACATTGATGTCTCTGGCTGTAAGACATAGGTGACACCTAGTTTCTGCAAAGAGCAGTGGGGTGTACCTGGGGAGGCACCCACGGGAACGGTGCTAAGGGGATGCCAGAGACTGATAAGAGAAGGTTTGCTCTTGGAGGAGGAAGATCAAGAAATTACAGCAGCAGTGCTGTGAGCATCGGTTGAGATGACTTCAGGACCAGAGACCAGCTAGAGAGGGCGACCTGACAGTGAAAGGTAAATTTAAAAAAAAAAAAAAAGCTCAATTTCTCTTCACAGGAAAGTAGGAACATTTGAAAGCAGAATGTCTTCAGCAATTTGCAACTCCTCAAAAATTTAAAACATGGGTTCTGATAGGAATGAATATGTGAATGCAAATAGCAAAATTAATCATATTTAGCTGTAAACAAGCTTTCAGTATTTGCATTGTACTATCCAGCTGGGTATTTTATTACTGAGCATATAACTGATTTAATACTGAGGGGGTTTTGGCAAAGAGCGCACCCCAACTCACACAAAAAAAAGTACTGGAGCGCCCAGTAGTGTAGAGTCTGACACCACACTCAAACTCACAGACTCACCGCAGGTCCAAGGAGATGTGCCCATCTGCTCGGCATCTACAGGCAGAAATTATCTTTGAACTGGGACAAGCACATATTCCTCTTTGAAGTAAGTGAGCAGTATTTGTCCAGTTCTTCAGAAGCAGGCAGAGAAGACAGTGATGGTGCAAATGTCAAAGCACCAGAAGCGCTTATATTCTCCCAAAAGCCTATTTCAAGAGCGTTGGCATCCTGCTGGATCCTGTTCTTGACCGTGCGTATACAAACCTTGATTGTCAGGCAATGAGTCCTTGCAGAATAAGGACGTCGTGTTTTCTTTTCAGACTCTGAACTGCAGGAGGGGGAGGCTGTCACCTGAAATGGAGCACAAAGCGTTTGTAAGGGAAATCCCTCTCCCTGTACGCTACGGCGCGCAATTAAATTGAAAAGTATTTGTTCCATGCTCTCTGCCATGTTTTCTCATGCCAAAAGTTACTTAAAATGAATTAACAGCCAGGTCCCTTTGATTTCTTCCCTAGTTACAATCCAAAGCAGAAACAACTAATGAAAACAGGGGGTCATTTTAGTTATGCGTTGTTTTAACTACAAGGGAGTTAAACTTAGGAAAAAAAATGAGAAAAATGTACCAAGTTACACTCTCTTTGGACCAACACAGACTGAAACCTCACAGAGTCCTCGCTCAGACACTGTAGCTAGGTTTCAGAAGAAACATCCCTTTTGATTTAAGATTCAAGCTCTGTCTTTTGCAAGCTCTAGAAGGACCTCGGACAATCCACACCCATCCCTTCATATTACATTTTAATATTTAACGATCTCTGATGCAAGAAAGATTAAAGCTCAAAGCAATCCCAGAATGAAGAATCCTTTTTGTTCCCATATAGGTAGTCCAAGGCTTTGGACTGCATTGTCTCCAATAACAATATGACAACAGATTATCAAATATTATAGAGTAGGCTGAGGATATAGGGGAACTGGAAAAAAAAATAGTCTCTAAGCAATTTAATATTAATTTGAAAATTAAATCCTAAACCAATTACCTAGTAATGGCATATTTTTAATGAATTACCTTGTATGTCTATAAAGATTTTTGTGAACCTCCTAGGTATAATTCATTTTACCGGTGTTATTTTTACAGTAACTCATTTATCTCAGCAAATGACTCTCAAGCTATTTGAAAACAGTGTTTACCTTAACCTCTCAACCGCGTGGTAGACAAGCCTATTTTAGAGAAAACAGAGGCACAGGAGCAATTCAAGAGCTTTATGAACCAAGATTTGAGCCGTCCAGACAGACTGTAGTTTGTGGACTTTATAAAGATTTATTCCTAATTTATTTACACAGCAAATCAGTGCATATCTCTGCAGGCCTGGAAGTAGAACTTGCTCTTTATGGGACAGAAACCTGTAAAAGGCAACAAAACAGCTCAAGTTTAAAAACTTCAAATTGCATCCAAGCTACAGA
>VUYV01000353.1:767630-778990 GCA_008711295.1 Anarhynchus alexandrinus | reverse complement strand
TCTAAGTTTCCCTGTATGAATATATAACACCACTTTGGGATAAGCCAAATGAACCCTCCAGCAGTTTGCCTGTTTTACTTTCTGCTCCCCATACGCTGTGTTAGACCCAGGACTTTGTGCTATGCTCATCCTGGGTCACAGCTCGATCTCTTTTCAGAGGGTAAATCCTGCAGCTCCATCAATGTACAGCTGCTCAAGATGGCCCCTTGAAGCAGCCCGTGTGGCTCCTCAGCAGGCGCGTGGGCTCCAAGGCAGCCAAAGAAGGCTCCTGGCACGTTTTTCTCTCAAAAGTGGGGATGAGGGAGGAGGAGGCTGCAGTAATTGAGCTGACAAAATTTTTCGTCTCCTGTCTGGGTCTCAGTGGGCTCCAAAAGAGGGTCGAGAAGTGCCAAGTCCTCAGGCTGGCCCTGTCCCATGTGGAGGCTGCCTTCCAGTGTGGCTCAGGAGCTTCTGCTCAAGGTGATTTTTTTTTTCGGTATTTTTATTTCTTTCTGCACCTCTTGTTCTGGGTTGCTGAAGCTTTTTTGCTGGCTTGTATTTTTATGAGGATTCATCTCACCCATTGGGTTTTGATGGCCGGGCCACCTTCCCATCCCCTTTTTCCAGAGCCTCACCCGGGACACCTGGACACAGTCCGGCTCTGCCCTGCCAGGCTGCAGCTCAGCTCAGCCCTTTCTGGAAAAACTTTTGCAGACTCTCATTCCCTTTCTGCAAAACCCCTCTCTCTCTCTCTCTCTCTCAATTCTTTCATCTATCTTTGAGACCAGTGCCCCCCTGTTGCTCATCTTCTATTGTCTTGACAGAAATACCAGCCCTTGGTGTTTTCTTTGGAGGTGATATCCCACGACCGAGTCCAGCACTGACCCACTTGCCCCGAGCAGCCAGCTGAGCTGCCTGGGAGCCCTCCGGGCTTTCTCTGTTCCTGCCTGTGTCCAGCTCCTTTGGCTGCCTCGGAGCCTTTTGGCATTGTGTGCTCTGATTTCTCTCCCTCCCATCACCCCCAAAAACATCACCACCTTTTGGCTTCCCCGTGAAACTTCCTTGATTCTCTTACCCCAGAGAAGACCTAAACATCTCCATGCACTCATGCCGACTGATGGGTCCCTAGGATTTTTCTAGCCTTTATTTCTCTTGCCCAAGCCCATTTGTACTAGGCAGTGCCCAAAAAACCCCCCAAAATCCAAGGATTGTTCAAGCCCTCTCCTCCACCCCATGCCAACAGCCCCGCTTGTGAAGGCAAACAGGTCTTTTGTCCATCATTTTGCTGCTGCTCAGTGGCGTCCCCTCTATTTTAAAGTGTTTTTGCCTGAAGGCAAATTATTAAACAGCTTTTTGAGCAGGCTCGCACCCATTTCTTTGCCAACCTCTTGCCATTTCTACACCCTGAAGGGCAGATCCTGGGGGTGCTGAGCCCATCTGCTGCGAGGCACACTTATGCCCCATTCCTCAGTAAAGTCTGTTTCGGCATTGCACAATGTGTCTGTTTTGCGGGGGGGGGGGGACGGGGACCGTGCGCAATCTGCGATCAGGACAGACGTCTGAGCTTGATCCCGCTGGAATGACGTCAAAGGTTGCAATATTGTACCTCGTCCCGGCGCTGGCAGAGCCCGGCCTGGCGACGTGCCGCTGCAGCGGCTGCAGCTGCGCTCGAAGCCGCGTGGCTGCTGCCGGTCCGGCCCGCGCGGCGCAATTAATAGGTTACCAAACGGCAGCGCAGGTGGCCCGTGGTGCTTTGCACGGTGGAGACGTGCTTAGACGCCTGGCTCTGCCCTGCACATTCCTGCTGCTCCGGAAACCTCTGGCTGAAAGCAAGTGGAAGTCGCTTGTAAAAGGAGCATCCTCCGGTGTTGACTTGTGAGCAGATAGAACTCCAGCAAACTCGCAGCCTTTCCCGTGCTGGGAACTCAGGCCGGTACTAGTGAATGTCATTTATCGCAGAGCTGCAGCCGGCAGCGCAGCCGAGGGTGCCAGTAAATCGCTGGCTGTGGTTTGGCGCTCATCTCCGTGGCACCGATCGAGAGAATAAGCGTAAACGGTGTAGAAGCAGCTCTTTTGAATGCTTGCTGCTGAGGCCTGCTGAAGGCAAGTGACAGGTAAAGCAGCAGCCTCGGCTTGTCCCCAACCAGCCATGGTGAAATAAGGGTGACAGGTACACGGCTACACCCGGCCCTTTGCAATAGGGAAGGTTTCCCAGCGCTGCGGGGAAGGGAAGGACTGGCACATCTTCGGGGCAGCGCAGACCGACTTCCCCGAGGCACCCCAGCCCGCCGCGCTCCCCCGAGGCGACGGCCGGGCAGGAGAGTTGTGAAATGCCCTTGTGCCGCTCAGCGGGACGTGATTCATTGCCACCTCTTGGCATCGTTACAAGCGTTGCCTGCACCTCACCGGCCCTTCGCCGGAGCTACCCGCTGGTAAGGCGGCTGCTGACATTTCACATCTGCCAGACCCAGTTTGAAGGGGGCTGATTCCAGCCCTAGATGGGCGCAAGGATGTTTCTGATGCGGTCGGCTGTGCGCTGGCCCAAGCTATGGTCCGTTTTGACAGCTCTGCACATAGTTCAGGGGGAAGGAAGGAGTGTTTGACGGTTTCAATTTTTATATGAATGCCCAGGCAGTTCTTAGGTCCTTCTTAAAAAGATGCTGACAGATTAAGAACAGCTCCCAACTTTTGATTTTGGAAATACTGGGATTTTTCCACGTTGTAAATCCAGCAGGAGGAGTTCCAGCGTGCCTGCGGCTGTGCACAGCGTCCTCTCCTTTAGGCAGCGCAGCGCTGTTCGGCGGTAGCTGCGTCCTGGGCACTGCCGCACGTAGTGAATGCCCTGCGGAAAGTAAAAAAAGGCAATCTGTAATGTTAGCAGGAACACTTCTGATGGCTCATTAAGTGAGGAAACTACAAGATGTAGAAAACTGTATTTAAAAAATTTGCTAGGTTTACAAAAACAGGAGAGAGTATTTTTTAACATGTGGGAGCAGAGGAAAGGTATCTTTAAAAAAATTTGTAATTTTGAACTGGAAATAGGACTGAGATAAGTCTTGAAAGTAAATATTTAATTACCGGATCAATTTTGATAAAGACCCAGAGTTTGCAATTGATTTCTGCAGCCTCTGCTGAGCCCACCAGTGAAACTCCTGGTAAGTACTGGTGTGGCTGTAGGTCCCATCAGCAAATAACTTACACTTGCGATTATAACTGATTTTGCATGCTGAAAGTGAAAAACTTGATATCCCCAAACCAACATTCTTTCTGTCTTCTCTGATAGTGATAACTATCTTATTTCTGGGTGTAAAAGCAAAACTAGTTTTCTTGACTGGTCGTGCTAGCGAGGCAGTGAGGAGAAGGGCTGGCGTGACAATACTTTGCTCTTTGCAAGGCAGAAATTAGCCAGTATTTACCTTAGGGGCTGTGATATTTAGACAAGAATTCCAAAGAGAATTACAATAGTGAACTTCAGGTAACTCTGACAAGTTTGCATGATCACTGCTCAACTGTAATAAGAGAGTTGATACTTGTTGATTGACAGGAGCTGTAGTGCTATCTGAAAAAGCCCTCCTGCCTGTGTTACTTCAGAGGATGATCACAATTAAATGCAAGCTTAAGAAAAGAAAAAAATAAAAAAAAAAGGAAGTCCTAAGTCCAGATGTAAATGTTGCCCAAGCAAGTCAATCGGCTTCAGAGCCAGGGGCGGGGGCTGCGCCTGCCTCCGCAGCAGACAGATCCCAAGTCCGCTTGGTCAAATACTGGGTGATGTGCAGAGGTTTAGAGCTATCTTTTCTCTAGGAAAAAATGAATTAGCATGTCATTAAGTAGAGGTTATGGAGGAATGAAATCACTAAATAAGACATAATGTTTTCTCCCATTCAGTGATTACAGGTTCTTCTCATAGGAGCTGCCATATTCCCTGTGCCATTGGCACAATTCAGGCATCTGGAAAAAAAAGGCTTTTTGGTCATCTTTTTTTCTATATATTCTTTGCTGGACAATTTAAGTACATTTTATGAACATCAGTTTGTTCAGTATTGTACAGTGTCAACATTATTATCCTCAGGGAACAGGTGGAGAAACCAAAGAGCCAGGAGATGAGGTGCGTTGCTTCTGGCTGTATAGACAATTAAATAGTAGCAGAATTGGGAAAGGACATGGTTTCCTCTCAAGCAGTGTTTATGGGAAAAAATACACACCATTAATCTGAATTTAACTCTGCATTATTTGTTGTGATGCCAGTAGGGGTGAATATTTTGCTCCCTACAGAATAAGAAAGTGTGCACCTTTAGATCACAGGATGCATGACTAAATTTCCCCCAAAGTTTTTGACAAGTCTAAGGGTGGTGTGAATGAAAACACTTGCTATGATCACATCTGTATTTTGAGGAAGAATAATCCAGGTCTGAATCAGTGTTTTCTTCATTGCTTACATTGCTACTAAGGATTCATTAGACAAGAAAATAGAAGATTACATCACAATGGATTATTTCTAAATGAGAAATCCATTTGTTTGGGGGTTTTTTGTTTATTTGTTTTTAATGATTCTGCTGAGAATATCTGGCCTGTGACAAGCAAAGCAGTCAGCTCTCAACAGCAGCAAAATAAATCTCAGCCCAGGGCAACGCAAATCGGGAAGAAGCTCCAGAGAGTGGTGCTATTTGAAATAAATTGAGGAATTATTTTGAAAGCTTGCATGGAAGAACAGAGTTCCGCCAACTATTACAATTGGACTTCAGAGTAACTGCTGAGTGGGTAATTAGTCCCTCAGGAACACAGGAGTCTGGACAAATGTAAGACAGAACAAGAGGGAAAAAAGTGTATGAAGAATTAACTTTAGAAAACAAGCTAGAACATTAGTCACAGGAGGGATATAACTCAACTTTCATTTAACGTTTATTTCTGTGATGAACAGAAACGTTGTTCTTAACCCCTGTGCTGAAGCAGGAAATAGGAACCGTCTCTCTTTTTAAGGCAGCTGGAACTGCTTTATTGAAGTTCATCTCTTTGATAAGAGGGTGAAGGGGAGGGTAAAGAAATGTGCTGAACACACTGCAAACCCAGCAAACGGGACTCATACTCAGGTGGAGCAGGGAAAGAAACCAGTTGAGATATTATGTAGTGTCTGTTGTGGTCTTCAGCGACTCCCCCATCGTGAAGGCAGAGCAATTAGCCAAGGTTTAAAAGATAATGCCCCTCCCCCCCGACAACACGAGTATTTGCTCGCAGTCTGTCTACAAAGCACGGTCTCGTTTCCCTCTGTGCTGAGCAGCACCCCAGCTGCAAGGAGGTGATTCACCTACCCAACCTGTTGGAGCATCTTGGCATGCCTCTTTGCTGGGTTTACAAAGACCTGGTGAAATACAACTGCAAAGAATACTCTTAAGTATGTGAGACACTTTTGAGGTTATATAGTGCACATGTGGTCGGTCCTGCCCTTCCAGAGCTCTTGATTCATAGTCCTACACTGTAACTATTGAACTATAGAGTAGAGTTTCTACACCCAGCTGTTGTGGTTCATTGCTCCCATTGTTGTCTCAACAGCAGCAATTTGCTAATCAGTCTTCTTTGTAGAACAGGACTTGTATTGCTTTGGATGTTTGGTGTTTAGAAAAAAGAAGAATGTAATTCATGTGACTGTAGAAGAAAGAAGCTTTGCAAAAACATCTAGTATTTTCAGGTGTGAATCTATGTAAATGGGTCATATTCACTGAACTGTGTATTTGGAGTATTAACAGTAACACCACAGATCAAGATTCAGGACCAGACCCCCCGACCTGGATCTTCCCAATTTTGAGGACTTTGTACTTTGGCACTGCCTCTACTTTATAACCTCCAAAAGATTGAGTCAACTTCCCTGCTGGGCTCTCACCATATCATTGGCCAAGTGATGGGGTCCCACTTGCCCGTTCTGCACCGGTACCCCCAAGAGCACTGTCTGTTGGTGCCACAGTGTTGCATTTCCAACCTGGCGATGCTCCGCTGCGACCTGAGCGAAGGTTACCGGTGTTTTCATGTAGTCTCTGTGTTTACTATTTAAGGTGAGCAAGAGGCTCTGGATTCCATCACTTGAGTCATCCTCTCTGTTTCCCAATTCAGTGCAAACGGCCAGACAGGCAGGCAGTTCTTCCTTGAAAACACTCAAATTCTCTTGAGAGGTGTGCCAGTTTCTGGCAGATGTGGTGTTGGCAATGCATGGTGGACACAACACGGTCATAGTTGTTCATTCCTGTAAATATTGTCTTCAGAGAATCACCATCTCCTCTCACCACCTTGAGCCACTTCCCTGGAGTGCTCAGCACAAGGATCCTGTGCAAACACACCCAGCTCTGGCGTATTCCTTCCAGGAGAGGGCAGGGGAATACAGTTTATTGCAGATTCACTCCTGAACTGGAGCCAACCATCGTGATGTCCCAGGTCTTCCTGTACGTCTTCCAGTCTATTTTGCTTTCCTAAACTTGGATGAGCAGAGGTAGGTGCTGAATCTCCTCGAAGTGAGTCAGTGGGTTTTGTCACATTTACAGACCTGCCTGTCCCTGAGTCATCTTCTGGAGGGATAGCTTGGACTGGGCTGCTCCCTCTGCTCTTGAACCTCTCACAATGAGCCTCGTGTGTCACACTGAAGGCATCAGCTTCTGTGCAGCTTCGGGGTTCCAACCAGGGTTTAAAACAGGGTTTAAACAGCTGAGCCCCAGCTCTTCTGCTTCATCTCACCATCAAGCCAGGGGAGGCAGTGATGGGACAACTTGTCTGTCACACACTCAGCACACCCGTGTCCCTGCAGAATTCTCATTCCCTCGGCCGTTCAGGACGTTAGCAGGGGCAGCTCTGCTCGTGGCTGCTTTTGCCAATAGATTAAAATGCAGGGGTTGTGCATGGGAACCCGAGGTTGGAGCTGGACCTGGTTAAAGGTGGCCCAGAGAAATACAAGCCAGAAAGTCAGCTGACGTTTTCTCTCTCAGTATCTTAATGAACAGAAAGTTTGGGAGAAAATCAGAAACTCTCCCCAGCTCCCCACTGTCTTTAAAAGTTTTATTAACATAAAAAATCCTAAAATGAGTTTCTTCCAACTTATCTCCCCCAAGAGCTATGACTCTGAGTTGAAAAGACAATGTGATTTCCAAACTAGTGAAGGAAAGAAAAAAAAATAAAATCAATAAATTGTTGGCCCTGCAGCACAGATGCCCTTGCAAGGCCAAAGAAATTAAGTCCTGAGATTGCTGTTGCCGTTTCCACCTCGTCCTGCAGAACCACAGTCAGGGATAAACATATTCTTTGTGTCAATATTTCTGTAGTACCGAGAGAACTTGCAGTCCTTATCTGCGAGTGTCAAGGACTGCTAAGTTAAAGCGGTCATAACATGACTGGAGAGCCTGACAGGCTTTTTTGTTCTCTCTGCGTCCATGTAACTGTTCCGGTGCTGAAAGCTGCAGCCCAGCGGAGCTCGGCCGGACACGGCCATCGGCTTTGTGGCACACAGAAAGGACTGTCTGCGGGAGGCTAATTAAAAAAAAAATAAATCCCAAAATAGAATTTGAACTTTCTTTTAATTTTTTCTTTGCTTGATTACTTTTGCTTCTTTCATTGGAAAAGAGCAGCCTTGATTCATGAATCACATGGAAATGTGCAAGTAATCAATCCAGCCTGACTAACCCCTGTTTGGCCAAGCGGCCAGTTGGCTCATCGCATTACGAATAGTTCGCTGCTGTGGTAAATGGAGAATTGCAGGGGCTGGGGCAGAAATGCCACAGGTGACCGACAGCAAAGCACTTACCCTCTGCAGCACAATCCCTCTTTTTGCCCATCCATGAAGTTCAAACGCCTTCCCTTCCTTCCCCCCCCAAAAACCGAGAAGTCACTTGTAACACAAAGCTGTGCAAACAACGTACAGAAGATGGGAAAACCTGGGGCAGGAAAATTCAGCTTCTGTACAGCCACATATGGAAAGGCAAAGTGTGGGCAGAGCCAAAAAAATACTTAGGTGTAAACTGTTGAGCGCGGAGCGGACGAGCCTTTTGCTGCCTTTCCCACCTTTAATGGGTCTGTACTACGTGGCATAACAACTCGGGAACAACTTCAGCCTACGGCTTCTTTTTAACTTTATAGTGCAGTGCTATTATTATCTCCAGGGAAGTTATAAAAGGTTTGAATGCCAAGGTTTATTTGCCTTTCCTGACTGGATCTTTAACACACAGCCATCAGACAAAAGCCAATGAAAAGGACCTTAACTTTACATTAGCCCCAGTGTTTGACTGGGCTGTAGGAATGCTGGAAAGGTTGTCTGGGCAGGGGAACCAGTTTGACTTAAGTTCTCTCCTGAAAGGTGGCAAAAGAGAGAATGGAAAATCCCCAGGCAGGACCAAGGGACAGAGGCAACAGTAGATTTTAAAAGGACTTGGCGAAGAGATGAACAGAGGGAAGGAAATCTCTTAGGATGCAGAAAACCCACGGGACGGGGGAAGAGACGCGTGTTGTGTAGCAGGGAGCAGGGGCTCGGTTCTGCCGCAGTACCAAATGAAGGATGCTGACGTGAGACATCGGTCACTACTGCACAAAACTCATCTCCAAAAGTCTGTCCCAGCCATTCCTGGTTCTCTTGAAAAGTTGGCAGCCAAAAGTGATCAGAAGTCATCATATTTGTCTAGAACTGCACATTTCTCCTGCTGTTAATAAACGCTCATAATGTTTCCAAAACCTTGAGCAAAACTTAGATTGTGTATCAATTTGCTTTCACTGTCACAGGGCTCCAAAGAATTAATCACTAAACCAGTTCACAGCTTGAGAAGTGCATTCAGATATGCCCGAGGGACGGAGAAGTGGCCAAGTCAGCCCAGGGGCTGGCACCTGCCACTGCAGCTTGTAATTCTCAATTTTGGGTTTAAACCTCACAGTGTGCCTGTGGACCCCAAACCCAGGACCGTGGTTCAAGGCCCTCACAGCAGACTCATGGGGAAAACAATGTGATCATCCTCGGAAAGAAAATTTCTCAGATAAAATCTCTGCTCTGAAAAGATGCTGTCAGGGATGAAGCTTTGGACATGTTTCACCAAGGACAACCCCAGATCGGAGCTCCAAGTGACAGTGACTTGTGCATGTTTTCTCATCATTCTCTGTTGTACAATGATGAGTGTGTGCTGAAGTGAGATATCAGAACTTGTGCTATCATATATCCTCTTTGTTTGTTTTTAACGTGTCCTTTGTCTCTGCCTAGAAATTTTGTCTGGGCAGAAAAAGAGGACTTTGGATATTTGTCCAGGGTGTCCCGATGTCCAAAAGCCTGGTCAGGGCAGTAACTTCTACCGGAGTGCTGGGCATCCAGCAATGCCTAAGACACAGAACACACGCACAAGTTGCTGAAGTTTCCCAGTGCAGCTGATACTATGTGCATGACAAAGGGGATCTGGACATAGGCAAAAATGTTTGCGCACCCAGAACTTGTCACATAGTGCCTGAGCGAGCTCAGGTCAGGGGTTCATCCCAGATGCTCTGGACTCGCTTCCCAAGCACTGTGCACTGCCTGCCTGCATTTTTTGTATCTTTTTCAGGGAAATCTCAGGGAGAAATACAGAAGCCTTAGTTACGCTGATCATCTCCATTGCATTTCACCACCCGGTGATCACTGTTGCCTTATACTGAATGGGTAAGATGCTCTGTAGGGTTCTTCAGTGCAGCTGAAGTTACTGTCCCAAGTGACCATGAACCAAAGTTGTGCTTTTTCATCCCACGGGTGTCCTTGGGCTCAGACTCACAAGCATTTTACCTGACTTAACGAGGCACTACCTGTTTGCCGAAGCGACCGGTCCATTGCAGATGTGAAAAAGCATCTGATCCCCCCTCCATCGCAGTGCGCAGGGACACAAGGGCTAGTGCTGGCCCAAGGGAAGGTGGCTGGACGTCTCCTCTGGCAGCAGCACATGTTTGGATCTGCTTGAGCCCACTGAAGACATCACACCTTCGTATCACTGGCTTCAGCAACAGGGAACGCCGCAGTCCTGGAGCTGTAGAGTGGGTGACGCAGCCAACCTTGAGTGGTACTTTCAGGGAAGCGGAAAGGTTGTGGGCCTAGTAAAATGGATGCAACTTGAGAAGCAGAACCAGGACACACACCATTTTATTTCCATGTAAGGCAAATACGGGATTTCACTGCCTCTCCAGCAATTTAGAGAAAGTTGGGAACTACTGTAACTGAAATACAGATAAATTGTCTTTTGTAGGTGAAAGAACAAAATTTACAGAAACCTCAAATGTGTCCCAATGCATATGTAGGTTATAATAATGATAAAATTAAGATTGTAACTTTTGGTTGTTTTCACAGTAATAAACATCGCCAGGGAATCTCCTGCCTGTACAGCCAACAATTCAAATTCCATTTAAGCCCAGTGTTGGGGGCTTGGGATTTTAGCTGTATCTAAATCTCATGCCATTTGCATTGCATCAAACTAAGCTTCACCTACTCAGAGAACAAAGGGCTTTTAATTGAGAGAAAACAGTAAAGCAAGATTGGCCAAAAACCTATTTTGGGTGAAAATATTTAAGGCCAGCGTTCTTACTGTTGTAGTGCTTTCTACATCAGTGAAGTTAAACTAATGCAGAATTTGGCCCTGATGCTTTTGTATAAATATAGTATCTAGGAATTTGATGAGCGTGTTTTTATGCATTATTCATTGAGATATGTGGAGAGGAAGAGTGAGGTCGGTGCATGAGAGCAGAGCCCTGAGCAGCCCTGGGTCCTTTTGTACCCACCGGGGTGAAGCAGCACCTCTGGGGTCACCTCTGTGCTGCTGCTGGGCCATGTCTGCCGTGACTTGTCGAGGCTGAATGTCCTCTTGGGAAGAGACTGGTTTATGTTTGCCAAACTGTGAAACTTGTTACTGACAATTGTGAAGCAATGCAGACGGAGGATATTTTTGCCCGTTTAAGGACCTGAGCTGGAGCTGAAAAGAGGAGAGACTGCAGCTTGGTTCTGCCACAGATGTTTGGTTCCACCCTCTGTGCCTCAGTTTCCCCATAAAGTCATAAAACGAGGATAATACCTCATTTTTCCTGCAGGACATCAAGGCCCACAGTCCTGTAGTAGGAGAGTAGGGATGGTGCTCTGTCCCATGTCGCCCTCAAAAAGGTCCACACCTCCAGGGATGTCCTGATCTCCAGGGGTTTGCGCACCTCCAGGGACCTCCTGATCTCCAGGGACTTGCCCCCCTCCGGGACCCTGGACGTGCCCAGGGGCTTGCACACGGGCAGGGGCTAGCACGCTTGCAGGGATGCTCGCCCTTCGCGGGCTCCCGCACGCCGCCGGGGGCTCGCCCGCCCGTGTGCCGCCCCTCCCCAGCACCGCCCCGGGGGCCGGGCCGGGCGGTGCGGCGGCTCCCATTGAGGCC